>VYZV01026130.1:0-14627 GCA_013401275.1 Pandion haliaetus | reverse complement strand
TTTGTTGTTATTAATAATACAAAGACGCTTGCAATTCCATTGCTACAAGAAGAAATCAGATGTGTATCTGAGAACTTAAGCATCAGCTTAAGGGTGGGGAAAGGAAGGAAGGAAGACAATATACCCATTTTCATAAAATCACACTGAGTAACTACAATAATTGTAGATGTAAAAGTCTCAAAAAGATTAGAAAATGATGTAGATTACAAAAATGATTAAAAATTACTTACTAGTGTAAAGAAATATACATAAATTTATTTCACTGACCCTAGAATGAATATATTTTGATGCTTATTGTTAATTTTATTTGGATTAAGAGGTAATGGTGGGAAGCTGGAATTCAGTGCCAGTGGTTAATGCATTTAGCATTTAATAGTTTAGTTGCTTAAAAATGGTGCTCGTATAATCTGTGTGCATGGTAGTATGTATTTTCTCACATGTTTTTACAGTTGCTTTAGTTTTGTTCCATTTACTAACCATACTGTAACTATTCTTAAGCATTTGATGCTGGGGTTTCAATGAGGTATTTCAATGGTGAGGGTCCACCTGTGTCTTTATGCTTCCGTTCGAGTTTGATGGATTCCCCAGTATGTAAATACATCCTTAATGTTATGCTGTATTTTTGTATTTTACTATCCATGGATAGTAAAATGAAAATGATCACATATTTCCAACAGGACTTTTCATCTGAGTGTCTCATTACTGTGTAAGTGCCCATCAAAATTGTTACAATTACGTAGTTTGCAAGTATATTACACTGCCACTTTTCCTTCCAGTTCCATTCTTCTCATTAAAAAAGAGAGATTGATTTTGATAAGAATACTGTTTTCTGAAATGCTCTATAATTTTTATCATTTTGTCAAACTTCATTATTCACAATTAAAAGGAGATGGGACTGTAACATTGTCATAGGACCTACAGGGATGGCTGATTAAGTCCCCTGTATTCTTAAACAAAGCAAGCTACTAAATTGGATAATCCTAATCCACTTTTTAGGGAAACTCTTCTTCTAATGAACAGAACACTTTTCTCTTACTTGCAGTTTGTGAGATTCTCACTAAATTGGGCTCTGTGCATGTCTGTCCAGCTGGTTTGTCACAGACTTTATTCACCGTTTCTAAAGCTGTGTAGGGTAACAAAAATAGATAGCACAATACAGGCATAATAACTTGTACAGTGCTTGCTCATTATAGTGCCTCACCACTAATGTATATAAATACTTACTGCAACTGAGCATGACATTTGTAGAGGCATCAACTCCAAACATTTTTTCAGTGTACACACTCTAATTTCTTTTTAGAAGAAATTAGAAGTCCCTCAAGGTGAAGATAAGATGTTGCAGTCTGTCAGCCTATCATCACTCTGAGCACTTCCCTTGCCTTATGTGCTCTGTTTCCTTCTCCTGTGAACGCATGTTATTTTTTAAATTTCTGTTAGAGATTAAAATCTTTTAAAGGGGATCATTCTGTATCTCTTAGGGACAGATACTGAGCTCCATCTCTACATAGGAACAGGTCTTCTGAAGGCATACATGCACCATAGGAATGAAACTTTTGATCTTTTTTTTTTTTCACTTCCATAAAAGTGTGACTCTTGGCAATGTAGATTCACTAAAGGTGACATATTTCCAAAATGCTATAATAAGCTTTGTAGTGCTTCCTTTCATACTTTCATATAGTCACTGAAAGATCTGACAAACTTAAACCATTAGCTGTTTTTTCCCATTTCAACCACCAAACCTGGCCTTTCTCAGTTCGTTTGTTAACTTTATATCCAGTAATAGGTACATGTAGTTACAGGAACAGACCCACCTTATTTTATTTGTATTCTTATTTCATGTGTATTAGCAAAAGGAAGAGAGGACTTTTTAGTGTGTGCTAAAGGATGGTGATATCCTCTCTGTGAACCTTCCATAGGCAGGCTGCTTAACTCCATACATACTCAACTCTTCACTTTTTTATATTATGTCAAGTTTTCCCTTTATATCATTTGACCAGATTAGCTATTACAAGAATGGAAGGCGAAGCAGATTTAGTTCCGTCCTACAAGATTAGTTGCAGTGTAAGTGTGATGATCTTGCATTATGAAATTGTTTAAAAGGAAAAAAAAAAAAGAATGCCTGGAAAACAAGAGACATGAACAGTATTTTTAATGAGGCAGTTCTCTAGGTCTTTGTTTTGTTCTTGTTTTTTTTAGGAATGTAAGAAAGTAGGGTACTTCTGGCTATTGTGAGCAGAAAAATTTGCTATGACTGCTCTTGATTTCCATATGCACTTACTTTGTTTGTTTTCCTCTTGCTACTCTTTGATATAGAATAGTTTTTTCCTGTCTTTCATTAAACTGATGATGCCTTGTACCCCTGTGCTCATATATAAAAGAACTGTAGCAAGAAAAGAAGTCATGCCTAACACATCTGATAGTATTTCCATGTTCATATGAAAGCTCTGAAAATCCTTGATAGTTTATTAGATAGTTATGTGGGGGAGGAGTCCTTTACTTTCACACTGAAGAACTTACTGTTAATGAAGTAGGTATTAAAGGGACTGACTTGTACATCTGCATTACATCAATTTAGGCATGGATAACTGGGTAACCAAAACCTGCTGGACTTAGTTGAAAAATTAATTATTGTCTAAATGTCATATGCTGCCAATTCTATAACATAGAAAAGATTGAAAAAAATAAATATGGGAAAAAAGATAAAAAAGTAGATACAGAGAAGCACTTTTATGTGGAGTAAGCCTTTTAACCTACTACTCTTGTATTCCTTTAACTTTGTTCATTCTCTTTATTATTTGCTCCAAAATCACCTCAGCTGAGCAAATGTCATGTGAGGTATTGTATAGGTTAATCAGTAATAGCATGCAAACAGCTATTACCTATCTGGGCACAATGCTTGAGTGTGCATTGCGGAACAGCTGTCAGGCTTCTTTGGAAGCTTCCTTTTCTCAATTTTTTCACTGAAAGATCAGGGTACCTCCCCATCTCTAAATATAGCAAATGTTCTTTTATTAAAGATTGAGTGAAAATAGTTATTCTCATTTCCTTCTCCCCCTTGCTCATTTCTTTCAGAGATTATTTTAGATTCACACTCTTCTCAGTAGTATTTTGGGGGTATCAAACTAAGTATTGCTAGATAATTGAATTTATATTGTGCTACATCCAATCTTCAGTTTGGACAACTAATCTGATGGGGAATGTGGTAATCAGCAGAAAACTACAGGAGGGTAACCTGTGACATTTTATCTAGGTTGATTTGCTTTTCTTCCAGAAATCACTAAAAGCAGGAGTGTTAACCCAGGTTTCAGAATTGTCATGGCTCTTTTGTTTCTGTAGAGAGAGTGAGTGATTATATCTGTATAAACTGAAAACTGCGTATGTGGATAGTTGCTATCCTCGGTCATTTCCTCTCCGAAGGACCTAACACTTTTCCTTCCCAGTCCTAAACATCTTCATATTCAGCATCCCCGTTTCTACCACACTGTGTGTGAACATGAGTGCCACAAAAAACATGCTATGTCTTGGGTAGGGAAGCAGAAGAATAGTTTTGGAGGGGTCAGTAAGTGGGAGATGACACTCAGGATTTCACTGTAGGCTGAGCTGGACCTGTGGCGAGGTTGTGGGTGCCCTGTAGCATCAGCTTCATGAGTGCCTCCCGGACTGCACCTGGAGCACCCCGCTCTTCCCTGAGCCACCTTTGCTTTCAGCTGTCTCCTGTAAATGGTTTGTGATTGACTTTCACATGGTGACAAAAAGCATTGTTGCATATCATCAAAATCTGCCTTTGCTACTGAGCTTAGTATTGGCTAATGAACCAGAAGAACTTGTAGTTCCAGTACGAGTGGTTTGATGCTGCTGGTAAGCTTTTCTTGTGGCTTTGTGTCCCCTCCCCCCACATCATTTGGGGGTGGAGATTGTTTGTTTCTTTAACTAGCATATTATGGTAATAGAATCAAGAGATAAGATTTAATCAAGGTACATAATATAAATACATAATAAAACAGTAAAACATGTAAATAAGATTCTATTGGTACCCTGGCTTTTTGAACTGTACTTCATGGTGTGTTTTCATATGATGTAAGTGTAATGCTCTTGTTCTTGGTAGAACTTCTGAAGGGAAGATTTTAAATCCCTCTTTTCTCAAGCTAAGGGTATGTTTCATGTTAAATAACAAAAGTGAAATGAGATTGCTATCTGCTGAATGAAGAATGAGATTGCATTCAGCCTTTTTCTTTCTATGTTATCTTATCAGTGTGTGATTTTGCTTATATATACTGGAATGAGATATATCAATTATATATATCATTTATCACTGCCAGCAGCCATGCTGCATATTTTAGAGCTCTCATAGACTGTTACTTCTACAGGCAACTACCAGCTTGGACTGTTGGTTAAAGAATGGGGGGCACGGTGAAAGGGAGAAGAACAAAGCCAATCCAACCAAAGGCTTAGCAGCAAGAACTCTAAATTGTGTCCTGTTCCTCCTAAATTCCATGTGAAGCTCTTGTCTTGAACGAGCATGTTCCCTGTCCCTTATGACAGAAAGGGATGTGGAAACAATTACTCAACATGAGTCATAAAAGAGATAAACCCCGAAAGATAGACAAAAAAATGTTTATCCTGTGCTGAGCCACATTAGCCCAAGGCTGTGAAGTCTTATTTCCATGTCATGCCCTGATTCTGAACTGTTTGTCTGAGGCCCTTTTGCAGACAGCTGCTGAAAGTAAAAGGTCACAGTTGCAGCAGCTTTAAAGAACCTGCTTCAGCCATATAAAAGTCACCAAAAGAAACGGGAATCCAGTCTCTCTAATTTGTTGGGAGAATTAACCTTCTGGGTGTAGCATCTTCAGTAGCAAGAGGCTTTTGACAAGCTGACTCCATGACATACTTGCCTCTAATTTAGTTGATTAAGAGAGTGACTATATTAGAAAGATTGTTTTTCCACCACTGCTATAAATGTAGTGATCTTAGCCCAGATTTTTTTTTTTTTTTCCTATGGTTAGTTAGCCTTGTTCTTACTGTGGAGAATCAAGAAAAATTTCTAATCATTAAGGATGTCAGCCTGTCCTGAAAATTGGAAAGATGTGTTGTTTTTTTTCCAAGGCTGAAAATGTACCAGAAGAGTGATTCTTTTTACTGTGTGGCATCCTACCTTTAATTTGAAAGTATGACTAAGTCATTGTGGATTAGGCTTCCCACTCTTGACAGTTATTTGGAGAAGTTTTCTTTATGATGATAAAGAAAACTTTACTGAGAGTCTCCTTTGTAATGTGTCAGTACCTAAGCAACCCCCATGCTGTGTGCTTTCTGCTCTTCTCATGTGCATTCTGCAATCTCCAGGCTGGGAAAAGAACCTTTTTTTTTACTTTAAAAAAAAAAAAAAAAAAAAAAGGGAAAAAAGTTTCTCTACCTAATCTAAAGGTTATAAAAAGCTTACTTAGGATTCGATTAATTTTAACCTAAATGTTTCCAAAATGTTAGTTAGCTGGGAACGTGCCTGATTGCTTAGTGTGAAAAGATCTCCTTGCCTAATGGAAGTGTCTAACATGTCTCCTGTATCCTCACCTTGTGCCAAATCACATGAATAATCGAGAGAGTGAGCCTGGTTCTAGCAGATGACAGAGAATATTTAGGTTATGAATTGCCTCTTCCCACTGGCAGGGAAGGGAGCCTAGGGTAAGATTTCTGAAGCTCGGCAACAGAAGAATCATTTCTATGATGCTGGGAAGATCTTTTCATCTAAAACCCAGGCAATTAGAGAGCTTCAGGTTAAATGCAGATTTCTGTTCTTCCATATGGTGTTTGCAGAACTCTCACACTATGTTGTTAGACACTGATATAACTGTGCTATGGTTTTGTTGGGCATGTCATGCATCCTGCAGAGGCTTTTATCTCTACTGTTTATCAAGGGTGCTTTGGGCTTGATAAGAATTATTACTAGCAGTAAAGTTTTTATTTCTAGATCCCTACAATCTTCTGGGTTTTTGTATTTTTATCTGTGAAGAAATTCTGGAGATGAGAACCGATTATATGTATTTATACTGTGCTCTTGTGTGTGTTCATCATAGTGTATGTTCATTTATTGCCCAGAACTACTCTATTACCAGGAACTTACTACAAGCTCCAGAAAGTGAGCCTGACATCTGGCTTTCTCTAGTGATGCATCTCCACAAAAAACAGCCATTACAATTAATAACTCTGCTTATGATGTTTCAATCTAAGTAAAATAAAGTTTCATTTTTGTGACTATATGAGCCATGGTCTATTAAAAAAAAAGATAACAATACTGATCATAAGCTGAATGAAATTCTGGTTCTATTGAGGAAGATGTTCCTAAACATAAAAATGAAGCCACACTCAAATGTGATTTTGTTGTTTAGGAACAGTGGAACAAACATGGAATATGATCAAAAGGTTGGAAGAGGTTGAATGTATAGTTGCGGAATAGTAAGTGATACAAGGTTTGGTCTTGCTTCCACCCAAGTAAAGGTTTGCGCATGAAGTACCCATGTTCCATGTCCTTTGTCCAGGTTTTAACTGAATTCTTAGTTGTGGTTCAAAGTGCTTCAATAGATATTTACTATAAAATGAGTGCCTGCTTAATTGTCATATGCATTAAGCTTTAATATAAGTTTGGTAAATAGCACAGTCAGGCAGATGGTCATTGTTATAGTGACAAAATTTGATACTTTTGCATCAATGTTTGAGCACTGCAAAATTCAGATTTTGTTCATTGTGAAATGTGTTGAGAAAGGAGACAACACAAAATCATACTAACTATTTTCACTGAAACTCATGTGAGGATTCAACTTCCTTTCTTTGCCAGTGATTCCCTGAGGTTGGTTGCCTATTTGCTTAGAGTGTTCTGTTTTCTTAACTTTTTGAAATTAAAAAAAAATTACGAAACATGTAAGATTATTATTAAGAAGTGCATATATATCTCTTCTTGAGCCTCAGCATGAATTTGAGTTTTTGAATATTTTTATCCTTTGGAAATATTATGTAAAGCTATACTAAGATTTTAACCTTTTTCTGTTAAGTATTCAAACAAAACTAATAAGAAAAGTTCACTTATATTTATAACTGTAGGAGTTTAGGAAATGTTCAGAATGACAATACAGTCACTTTTGCAGTAAATTCCACTTTGCTGTCCAAATTGCTGATAAACAAACCCATTCAGGTCACTGAAAATGCGTGCTTGAGGCTGACATTATTAGCCTATGTTCTAGGTAATTTGTCAATCTGTGAGGCCAGATTAAATGATAATTTTACTTATAAATGGAAATTGTATTCTATTTTTTATTCTATAAAGTTTGAATTAAACCTGAAGAAGTATCTCTAGCCATTGACACAGGCCTACTTCTTCATATTTGTTACAAGTAGTATCTACCATCATTTGAAAATCAGACTGATGATGCTCAGGGAGGGTGCAGGTTTGAAAACAGTTGTGCTCAGCCATACATCTAGATCTTGAACTAGTGAAGTTTTATGGGGGGGGGGGGGAAAGAAAAGGGCAGGCTTAAAAAATTTTTTTAAAAAANAGTTCAGTCTTAAAACATTTTTTAAAAAATACTCTTTTGCAGACACTGGTCTTGTCCGTGTTTCTGTCTTTACCTTTTTTTTTCCCCCCAAATGCCATTTAATTTCTTATTAACAAGCTTGTTAAATGAAAGGCTTCCTAGTCACATTTCTTACACTGGTATTTCTGGTTATGGAAAATATCTGTCTGTGTTTGCCAAAAATAGAAATTGACTATTCCTGGTACTTTATTTTCACAGTAAATCTCAACGAATAAACACTACCACTTAATTGTAGTTTTTAAAACTGAAAAAACAAATGGCTTTATATAATGATACAGCAACAAACACTTGTTATCAAAGTGTCAGTGTCTTTCTCTCTTCATAAAACATTGCTTGATTTAAATCACTTTGCAGTTATTAATTAATTTTATTTTAAAAGTGAAACCAGAATAGTAATGGTTAAGTATGTAATCTTCTGCTCCATTCCAGGAGGAGGTATCTTGCAAGATTTGGTGACATAAGGGTCAAAAGATAAACTGTAACCAATACCTGTGTTTATTTTTTTGACAATGTTAAATTAGCAACCCCTCAGACCTCTTGCAGAGAAGTACAACCTGAGTAATTGAACATGTCACTGGGGAGTATGCTTGGTTAAGCTGATTCCTATTATGTTGGCTTGTCAGGGACCAATAATTAAAGCTGAAGAGGGATGCTCATTAGTGTCTACAAAATGATTCAAAGAGCAGAAAGTAAGAGTCCTTCAGGCACACCTGCTAAAAACTGACACTGCGTGGTGGGGTGAAGCCAACCGACCAGCTTGTTTACCTGATGGGTTAGTTGTACAGCTCTAACAAAGAGTAAATAAATTAAGAGGTGGAAGTATATGCTCTTTGAATCAAGCTACCAAACTGCATTTGCTGTCTATCTTTTAGGATGTTTGCCTTATACTTGCACTTATATAGTGTCTCTGCAGAATTGTAATTTTATCATTTATTGTATAAGACGTATAGCAGTATCTATTCGAATGGCTTTCTCCTTAATCCCTGAGTAATCATTTCAGTCATTTTAGCTGGAAGCATCATAGTATTAATAACCTCTCTTTTTCTTTGAACTCTCAAGGGTCTGCTTGGATAACCTCTAGGAGTTACAGTGCTTTTGATGATAAATGCCCTTATTAGCATGCATTTTTCATGCTTGCTCTTTAAAAATGAGGGGTTTTTTTGTTGGTTTTTTTTTTTAATTCCCACCACCTATGCTACTGACTGTAATACATTAATTTCTGTGAAAAACCAAACAGGAAAACACTCTGAATGGGGCTTTCTTGAAATGATAGTGTTTATCAGAGCAGGGAAGCAATATTTGCATAGCGATGCTGTGTTACTACCTAGAATTAATAACCTCAAATTTATATGGAATTGGGAGCTTTTGGGGGCTTGAGCTGGGATGGTCTTGCAGACTTTCTTCTTCCACAATATGAATAATATGAGAAACTCAGGTTTCACTGACACTCAGAGTAATAATATAAACCCACACAACTTAGAAATAAATCTAGACAAAACCACTTTAACTATGACAAACCCTGTGAAACTGGTTATGAAAGCTCAGTGTATAACGGAAAACTGAGGATGTGGCAAGTTTCTTGATGAATAATTTGGTTTTGTTCTTTCAGGTTATCTGTAAATTATTTTTGTCACACATTTTAACATATGTTATTTTGATAAATTCAGCTGTTCAGCTAGAAATCCATGTGCTGGGTGATCCCCTCTACTTGTGCCCTGTATTTTCCCACTGAATCAAGGCAACACTTCCCTGCTCTAGAACTGTCCTCTTCACTGTAGCCATCTCCAAAATCTTCATGCTGTGTCATTTCATTAGGGATGGCTAATGCAGAATGGAGTTCTACAGAGTCAGGCAATATCCATGCAACAACCTTCAGTCATTAGAAATGTTGATCTTGACTCCCAAATCTCCTTTGCAATGGTTTACAGCACAGCCTCAGAAAAACACTGGTAACAGCACCCTTCCTTATGGAAAGCTGTTACAGATGATGGACATTGGGGCATAACAGAAAAGCATTGGAAAAGACAGGTACTTGTATCAAAAAGCTTCTTCTCTTACGTGTCCTAGAGACCTATTGAAGCTCAGAGGACTTTGCTCCTACAAAGTTGGTCTCTTCTGAGATCCCTTTGACTTGAGACTGTGTGGAAAAGCCTGTGTGGACATTACAGTTTTCTTGCCTCTGGGAACCATTTCCCTATAATGGCTCATTTCTACAATTCCCCCCCCACCCCCCCGGAAAAGNTGCATTGGAGTTTTTCAGGGTCTGCTGCCATCATAGGTAATAAAGCCTTGATAACTTTTAAACCATAAATTGCTTAAAACTGGGATAGAGATACTGTTAAAAAATGGCCATTAAATAAAAAATAAGACATGTAGGAATCCTGAGCATTGCCATTTGTGAACTGCAGGTAGAAGCAAAACTTTACGTTCTGCCTTTTTGTATGTTCCTTGTCATCTCTGAGTTACAAATTGGAATACCATTGAATCAATTTATAATAATCTTATTAATCAGCATAATCTATATTAATATAGCACTTTTGTAGTTCAGTGCCACTTGTCAGTAATTTGACAATGAATTTTGCATCAGCAACAAAAAAGTTGTGATCTCTAATAAGAATAGAGATGAACAATCAAGTAATCAGCTTTCGAAGGTAACTTGAAAGGGTCAGACTCCTAAATGTAAACATCATCACAACTTCTACAGTTATTTCTGACTCAGATCTCCTGGCTAGAGAGAGGCCTGTGACTTTTGGACCGCATTTTCTTTCAGATTCACCATTTTGTTGCTAATAAGATAAGCTGTCTTGGGAGATGAATCAGTACTTCTGGGTTGCTCGTTTGGCAGCTCAGTGCAGTGAGCTGCTCCCATTGTCAACACAATAAAAAACCCATATTTATTTGTTTCCAAAGACTTCATGGTAGCTTACTTGCAGAACTGTATTTTTATGTTAAGTGTGTAAGCCAGAGCGTCCATGTGAGAATAAAGACATTCCTTAAGTAGCATTTTTCAAATTGGCTTACTGAAGCATATGCTAGTGCAGTTTGTAAGTAATCCTTAGGCTTAAATATTGTAAAAATCTTGTGATTAAACTTGCTGTGGGTCAGTACATGGCTAGTAGTGTGCTGCTGTAAAATGGAGGGAGTACCTGTGAAACCCAGGAAATGTGGCTGAGGAGAACCTAACAGGTATCCTGCATCTGAGAAGGGCCGCTAGCAATCATTTGGTGATGCAAACGTCTAGTAGCAACTTCATCAAACCCTGCTAACAACCCAAATATCTGCAATAGAAAATCTGAAAGACAATGCTGGATTTTTTTTCTGAAAGCTGCACGAAAAATAAGCATAAAAGGATTCGACCCACTCTTATTTTCTCACTCAAATGATACCATATCTATTCAGAAGGCTTTCAAAGTCACAGCACAGCTATAGCTGTCTAAACCCAAAAACTTCATGAAAAAAACTTTGAGGATTCACATTATGTTTTTTTCCATATTGGGCTAAAAACTAAACATTCACCTTTTATTTATGTATTGTGAAAAATAGCTCTCTGGGTAACTAAAGTACTTGGACATTCACCTGGATTGTGGGAGTCACAGGGTGGGCAAGAGCAAGGATCTAAACCTCCATCAGCCGTGGCTGAGGACACCCCTTCCTGGTGTTCTGGCCCTCTCATGTAGAAGCTACATCCTGACCCCAATGAATGTGGTCCTCCAACGGGTACATTTTTATGGGAAGTTTTAATTACTGTGAAATGGTATTTTCTGATTACAAACTTTGGAAAATTCCAGACTTCCTCAATTTGTAAAGGTCTAGTGGAAGGTAGAGATAGTAAGAAAGTGGATGTTGGTTAAACTACCCAAAGACAGTTCATAACTCCCCATTCCCTGGAACAGAGGAAAGTCCCAGCCTCCTGCCTTCCTACCTGACCCATCGTTGGCTACGTATAGCAGAAAGACGTTCATCTTTCTGCATGGGCACAAGTGGAGTTGTCCCCACAATCAGAACAAAATACAAGCTGTCATCTTTAGCTGTTGCTGTGTAAGGGCAGTCAGAATTGCAGTGGCATCCAGGAGATGCAATTAAGTTTAGAAACTTACTATACTGCAATACATAAGACGGCACTGTGCCTTCTCAGAAGAGGTTTCATTCTAACGTAAGACTCTTGTAACACCAGAAAATATTTGATCAACATAAAGGGTGTTCAATTCAGGTCTTTGGAAGGAAAAAGGTTTTCTTTCCAAAACAACATTTCCAGTTTTATACGCTAGAGGAGGAGTAGGTGGGAAGTACTTGGAGAATGAAACCTGAGGTGATCAGAATGATGAATGAGATAGTATTCTTCGGCGCACGTGTCTTGAGTAGGTAAGATGGGGTGTGTGTGACATTGCTCTTACAAAGCAAAAGAAGGCAGTGGTTGGTATCTGAACGAGTTTTAAACAATATAAATTAAGAGAACAGTTTGAATTGAAAAACAGGAGATACTATGGAGGAAGAGCTGAAAGCAGCTAAGCAGTACCTCAATATAGATAGCAAGATGCAGAGTCCTATCAGCTTACTTCACAGCACAGGATTAGGCAGCAGGGAAAATGGGCACTGCCAGCAGTGGTGGGCTGGGAGATGGGGGCTGATGTAGCTCAGTAGAGGTTAATTGAATCAAATTGATTTAAATCAGCTGATGAACTAGACCAGTTACACTGAATTGAAGCAAAGGCCTAAAAGAGGGAAATATAAGAGAGAAACAAGTATGTTATGGGATATATTCGGAGTAGATGATCATAAGTAAGTGGGTAGATTTTTCAAGATGGGATGAGATGAATGAGTATGAGTTGCAGCTGAATGAGTTTTTCATTCATTAGCCTGTTCTATCCTATTGCGTTCCTAGTACACAAGGCAATCACAATGGAAGGGATTAAGGTCACTGACCTTAATTTAGGTTAAATCTGAAAAAAAATGTTGAACATGTGTTCCTAGGGCAGAGTTTACTTGCCTGAAAAATTTCCTTGTTAATGGATTTTTGATGGGGGTGGGGATGATAATAATTTATGAACTACTACTTTTTAAATATTTGCCTTTTCTGTCTTGTCTACAGAGGAGCAAGATTAGCTTTTGCAGTTGCTTTGTTTATCAGCACTGTCTCACAGTCTTTGCCCTGGAGACTATAACAAGCCTGGGTAGAGATAGTATCCTTGTTCTTTTCTCTACAGTAACTGCTCAGTCCATTTAAAGATAATAGGCCATGCCCAGCATGACCAATAAAAAATTAAAACAGCATTTATCTTGCTGGCTTCCTCTGATAGTGTTTAGGACCATGCTCTCTGCTTGATCCGTGGGCTCAACTCCATGAACAGTGAGGAGTAAAATGTTCAACAACACCTTTGTAACACAAAGATCCATTGTCATTTGTGCTCTGTGGTCTCAGCCTTTTCTAAAAACTGTTTCCCCTTGTCTTACATAACAGTGTAAAAATAATCCAGCTTTCTCTGCAGCCCTTTTAGAGGACAAAATGACTGTGATGGAAATAAATTGAAATGCAATTAATCTTCTTTACAATATGGCTTCATATGTTTGATCACAAATAGCTTGAAATCCAAATCCAGACCTGGCCCTGCTCCATTGCGTCATGTTTTGTTAGCTAGAGAACTACTAACATTTCCAATAAATAAATTAAGAAAATAAATGAGGGATTAAGAAAGAGCCACAGAATTATTCAGTGAGGCAAATGTCTTATGTTGGAGGACAGAAATTTAGAGCATTATCTGCTTATCTTAACAACAAGGAAACTGAAAGTTGCATTGATTAATGGCATTAAAGTATCTTCATGGGAAGAAAATACTGAGTGCTAATAGCCACCACTCTCCTCTCCTTGTTCTGAAAGTAAAGAAAAAAGCCAATAGTGTTGAAAGTCAAAATTAAATACATTCAAATGAGAAGGGATACATTTCACTAGCAATGACTGGTGCCCATTGAAACAAGTACTGTTGGAATGGGAAGGCAAGTGTCCATTTTTTGATGCTTGAGAAGAAGACTGAATGCCTTTCTGCAAGAATTCTGACAAATACAGGGTATTGGACTCACTACAGAGATCATTATGTGAAATGTAATCCCTCACTTTATACAGAAATCTAGCCTAAATGATCTGATATTTTCAGGGCTTTAACTTTATGGAGTTAAGCCCACTCGGTCATCTGGCCTGGTAGTGTGGATGTCAGAATCGTAACAAATTAGATTTATGCTCACCTGCAACAGAGCTGAATCTGGCCCTTTTTGTTCAGAGTACTGTGCATACAGTACACAATATTACAATTGTTTGTAGGAAATAAATCTCAGAAGTCCGTATGTGTATAAATAAAAGACTCTTAATTGAAAACATCATTGAATGTCCAAGATTATAAACAAAAGGTGCATTGTCTTGCTTTTGCATAAAATGAATTATAAGGTAAGAGCAATAACTGATGTATTCTATTATATCACTGGTAGTGAAGGACCTGTTGTTTTGTATTTTCAAACAGTGACTCTAGATCAGAAACAGTCAAACGACCTTAATGGGAAAGGAATCTGACTTTGAGTACGGATAACACTTTTTTAGAAATCTTTAAAAAAAAAAAAATATCTGGTAGTGATGAGAGTGTGCTAGGTGCTGTACAGCCCTAAAAGAAAGCTGTGTCCTGCCCATTTAGTATCTGATTTACTTCAGTTTTATTGCCCATTGTTGGCGTTATATCAAACATTTCCTTAGTAGGCCCCAGCACTTATATGAAGCTGTGCCAAGGTTATTCTGTATGTAATCCAGAAAGCCTTTTTCTGCTGCAGGGAAATCACTGAGTTAAGGGAATGATTATTCCATTGTGTTCTGTTGTTGTTAGTTTTTCTTCAACAGATTTGAATTACCCTATCTTAGCTTTATTAGAATTGTTGTATGTTGTACTTCATAATCAGAGCAACATAACAAACAGTTCATTCAGCCTTTGGGAAAATTTCAAACCCAGCATGTAAATAGATACACTTGATAAGAAAGGAAACAGAAGAGGAGTGTACTGAGGAAGGATG
>VYZV01026124.1:0-11505 GCA_013401275.1 Pandion haliaetus | reverse complement strand
CAACATGCTGTCTGATCTTAATCAGAAGATCAAATATTTGGGCATAAATGTACAAAATAAGTATATAGTTGGTGTGTGCTTCAGTGTTCATATCTCCAAAAAGAGATGTTTAGGCCTCTCACAGCATCTTCGCCTTCTACTCACTTTGCTAGAGATTCTAACAGTTACAAAGATCCTATCTTTTTAACATTGATGATACTCTCTAACTTCAAAAGCTCTTTCTGATGGCATACTTTATTAGTATGTTTAGTCCTATGATGCTGTAAATATATATGCATGTATGAATCAAGTTCATTTGTTTTGTGTAAAGTAGCTCATTATAGCTTGTAATTGATTAAATCTGTAAAAGAGGGTATCTTTATTGAAGACCTTAAACTTCTAGTATCATAGTCCTACAGGTATTTCAATATGAATAAATATAAACATTTGTTTGGAACATGAAGGAACGTTAACAGGACTTTACAGAAGCCAGCTTGGAGAGACCTAATAGTAGGATTTATTACCAAAGCAATTCATACAGTTGCTTCCTGGATCCTGTGACAATAAACCTTTGGAGAGCCTAAAACCAGATCCTGTCTCCTCCTATAGGGGTAAGTAAATATCAAGGAAAATATGGTAAGGAAATACGGGACAGAAGTTTCAGGAAAAAATAAAAGGAGTGCACTCAGAAAAGGAAGGCAGATTTTTTCATTACACAGTTTTCTTACTTGGGTGAAGAAGAACTGCTTGTTATGCTACACTGTGCCAAGTGAGCGAACAATATAATTCACTCTAAAAATAGCCGAAATCAATGCCCTAGAATGGTAAATGCAGTAGATTTCTCATTAATTGCTTAAAGTTGTTGGATTAAATAATACAAAGGAAGTGTTGAAGTTGCTGTCTAACTCAAGTGTTGAGATTATGCTCAAATGTGTCTTTGCTGCTTTAAGAGTGGTTTCAGAAAAAATCTTTCCAGATGAAGAGAAATTTCACCTATGATAGGGAATGAAATTTTAGAATTTATTTATGAAAAGAGTGTTTCTGTTCTAAATCAGTCTTGCTGATTCTAAATATAGTTTATAAAGTCCAATGCTCTGAAAAGTGTTCAAAGGAAAGGAAATAAAACAGTTCAAATACATATGCCTTGAAATGACTTCAGAGGCTTAGCTAATAGGAGTAAAAATTTCCATGATACAAGCATGCCTTTGCCATCTAAATGAAAATCATATCATTAGAAAATAAAAAACACATGTTGGAGCAGTCTGCAATACTTTTTTATCACAAAGCATTTGATTATGCCAACTAGGTAATCGTGTCTTGATCCTTCCCACAACAGTTCAATGCCTTACTGTACAGACATTCATGTATTTATGGACTGCAACAGAACTACTCTGCAAAAATTAACCCCATGGTTATATTTGTGCAAGACCAGGTCCGCTATAGAGGTTAACAGTGAAGATTCAGAGAACAAAACATAAACAGAGGAGTCATATGCAGGAGTCATACTCTGAGTGACAGTAAATGTATGTTCCAGAGTTTGATTTTGAACACTCCAGATACCTTTTAATAATACAAAACCAGGTGCAGTAATAGCAGTAGTTCTCAGACAACCCATGTGAAGATGCAAAAAGTAGCAGTGAAATATTTACTCAGTCATTTTTAGGAATGGCAAAAAGGAAAAGATAATGTGGATATCTGCTATTGATCCTCAAGGTAAGAGAGTTAGAAGAAAAATCTTGAACAATGTGCATTGGAAAGTGCAGGGAATCATGGTTTCTGTGCTACACAGAGGAATAATAAATGTTGGGATATATAAGGGGCTTCTATAAAACATTTAAAAAAAAAAAAATCACTAGGTTAACTGAGGGGCAGGGTAATTTCCCAGACACCAGACAAATCAGAAAAGAAACATTCCTAATAAATTGTGTAAAAAATGGAAAAGACTTTAAAAGGTGCAATATCAAAAATCAACATAAAAATTATTTTAGATATGGTGCTACTATGTTTGGATTACTTTTCACCATACGGGTTTGTTTTAAATTACCACCATGTATAAGAAATAAGGTAGAAATATGACACAAATTATTGAAACAGATAACTACAGAGACAGTGCTGTATATTGAAGACGGTTTATTATTCAGATTTAAGACTGTATGAAATATGGGAACTTTTTTTAATGTGAGTAATCTATAAGGGTAATTTACAAATGAATGGAATGAAAAACAAGTGTTCTAATTTTCACAAAAATTTGGAGATTTTCAAATTCACAGCCATTTCTAAATCTTAATTCCACAGGCAGATCCTATTAATTTTTTTTAGATTCTGATTATATTATTTTTCTGTATTTGCATTTCAGTTAAATGAAAATATAATTGTTTAAAAGTCTATCACCATGATACCAAGGTGTATATCTTGTTTTCAGATTTCTTTATTTCTTTGCACATGTCTGCATCTGGATCATCTGAAGTGGTTTCCTGCCTTTCTGATGACAATGGTGTCCACTGCTGTCAGAAAGTAATCTGAATATAGGTACTGGCAGTAAAGACTCATTTGTTTTACCTTTAAAATGCATTTAATTTTATTTACCAATTAATGCTCGGGTATAATTTAGAAATTAGAACACCCTGGCTTTAATTTACTTTAAAGTGCATTCTAGTTAAACTTTGAATGATGCTTGAAATGTCACCTATGTAAATAACTTTTTGAAGTCAAACCTAAAGAGACTAATTTTATCTCTAAAATTCTTTAACTGTACATGGAAACCATCTGTGCTTTGACACAGATATTAAAGTACATCTTCTTGTACTGTTTGTTCAATCATTTGTTTGCAATTCTTCTGCTTTGTACCACTTTGGATAATGGAATGATATACTTTTAAAGTTCACAACAAGAAAATGCTTTATACATTTAGCAGAACCAGCTAGCAATGTGACTTTTATTCTAAAATGTAAATGTTTAATATTTTACTAATATATCTAAAAAATTATTAAAGTTACTTGAAATGTAAATGTTCAAAGATATTTATAAATTGTCTAAATTACATAACAAATATAGGTGTGCATGTGTGTGTAAGGTGTCTATTCTGAGTGCCTATTTTTTAACATTTCTTTTGCTTTAGTTTGTTCTTCTCTAATGAAATACTTTAGAAACCAGGCTCCTTGTAATGCATTCAGGAACCTTTGGTACGTATTTTATACAATTAAGTGTATTACAGCTATTTCCCCATTCAATTACACTTATTCATTAGTATCATAATTTTTGTTCCTGGAAAATCTCTAATTCCTTACTGTATTTCATTACACAGCTTTTCACAGAATCACAGAACGGTTGAAGTTGGAAGGGATATCTAGAGGTCATCTGGTCCAACCCCCCTGCTCAAGAAGGGCAATGTCAACCTGGTTGACCAGGACCACATCCAGATGGCTTTTGAAGATTTCCAGGGATGGAGACACCCTCTGGGCAAACACTTCAGTCTTTCACCACCCTCACAGTTAAAAAAGGTGCTGTCTTATGTTTAAATGGAATTTCCTGTATTTCAGTTTGTGCCTGTGCCTATTGCATATTGTTCTTTCACTTGGCACAAGTAAGAAGAGTCTGGCTCTGTCTTTGTCATTCCTCCCCATCAGGAATTTATACATACTTATAACCTTCCTAAGCCTTCTCGAGGCTGAACAGTCCCAGCTCTTTCAGCACCTCCTCATATGCCAGATACTCCAGTCCCCCTGCCTTCATGGCCCTTCACTGAACTCCCACCAGTATGTCCAGGTCTCTCCTGTATTGGGAAGCCTGGATATGGACCAAGAAGTCTGGATGTGGTCTCAGCATGGCTTAGCAGAGGGAAGGATCAACTCCCTTGACCTGCTGAAAATGCTTCTCCTAATGCAGTCCAGGCAGTCATTGGCTTTCTTTGTAATGGGGGCACATTGCTTGCTTATGTGATATTTTCAAGCTATTGCTTCAGATTTTATTACCTTTCATTTCTTCTACCCCAGATTCTGTTGTGGTTTTTTTTTCTTTTCTTGACTTCATATAAAATATAATTGTTAAAAATATATTTGCTCGGTATTCTAAACATTCTTTCTTTTTCTATTATTTGTAATATTTCATTTTTTCATTACTTTAATAAAAGGAATAAAATGCAGAAACAAAATAGGTCATCAAAGTGAACTGAATTCAAACACTTATTGTTTGGGCATGTCGCTTCACCTATGCATTTCTACCACCTTACTGTTTTTAGTATTTCTATTTCTGCCATGAGAAATTTCAGTCAGAACTTGTTTGGTGGTGCTGAGTAATGCGTAAGTCTCATGTTTAATACACTCTCTGTTGTACTCGGGCTATTATGTGCCTTTGTTTTATCCAAATCAAATGGTATTTCTGGTAGATTGCATTATCCTCAAGACAGGCTTGCCTTCTTTCTTCTGTCTGGAGTCACGTTACACAGATTGCAGTGATCCATTTATATTGAAATAGGGGACTGATTTCTGTCAATATGGGAAGAAGACAAGGAAAAAAGGAAGCCTTCCTCTAAGTTCATATGAACTTACAAAATCTACACCAAAGACTGCTTCTTTCCTGTATTTTGGAAGACCATGTAACAAGGGGAATAAAAATGGGCTGATACTTTTCTTGCTTGCAGTAGAATCTGCTTCTTTAAGAGGAAATGGTTGAAAATTCTGTAATTGTCTTGTGAAAAATCAAGGTTGTTTCAAGTTTTATACTCATAAGTAGTCATATAAAGAATTTTTTTAAGACTTTCAGATAATCATATACACATAGGTAAAGACTCTGTTTTCCCTTATCTATAAAATGCTCACATCAGGCTTAATAAGAATAATGTAATGTTCTGGGCATAAAAGAGGAGCAGAATCTGAAAATGAGTGGATATTCCTTTTTTTTATTTTTTTTTTTTCTTTTTAATTGTATAATGACTGCTAAGGAGCTCTTCTTCCATTTTTAAGCAAAAATTAATCTGTGACATCTGTGGGAACCAATGTACTGTGTCACTGAAAGCAACCTCTGCAGTCATAATAAAAATGTGCCCCTTTTCGTGCTTATTTGATCTATGAAGTCTGGGTAGTTATGTATTCTGTTAATGTATTTTACTAACCACTGCAGAATCTGTGCTATTATGTTGTGGTATTTACTAGAAAATGAGTGAGTTGAAAAACAAATGAAAAAAACCCTCCTATATTAAAGCCTTATGTAGAGTTGATTTTTTTTTTCTTTTTCCAGCTTCATTTAGTTACTATAGAACAGACAGTCATACTGAAGGAGAAACAAATAAAACAAAATACAAAGAGAAAGACACTTAGCCATCAGAGAGAATTAAATCCTACAAAACACAGTCAGTGTTTAAACAAAGACAGTGGTTTTTTTGGAGAAGATATTGTTCACAACATGTTACTTATTTAAATGGGATCTTATGGGAAGCACCAGAGTCCGTGCCTTTAATAATACAGCACACAGAACTCAGTAGCATTCCTGGGCCCTGAAATACAACTCCATATAATACTGCCCTGTTAGAAGAGCCTCTGTTAGAGAATGGCTAATAGCATTGCCCCTAACAGTTTCTGGGACATGATCTGGGAGGTTGAATTTTCCAGGGACTATTCAACATAGGCAGTTCTCATGCAGAAACCTTATGCCGAAAGCAAAAAAGAACATCCCAGAGCAGATGCAGGCCACTCTGTTGAGCCAGCTTCAATGCTCATGAAGACTCTTGGGCATATTTAATTTACTAGTATAAAAATAGCCAGGGATTTTCCACTGTAGGTTTCCAGTGAAATATCAGTGATACTTACTGAGGTATCTCTGAGTGAAAATAATGATGGTTTACTTTAGGAAAGACTTAAAATTTGTGGCAGCCAAATAGTCACAAATGGTATGGATTTAGCCAAGCTCCCTATTACTGTCTAAGGGAGATTAGTTCAAATAGGTTTTTGCATGACATAAACCAGCAGCAATGTGCTCAGAAGAAATAGTCTACCAGTTACGACTACCAAGCAAGCTATATTAGAACTGTCTTCAGATACTTGTGGAATGCTCCCCAACAATTGTTTATGGGGTGGTGACCTGGTTTCAGCTGGGATAGAGTTAATTGTTTTCCTAGTAGCTGGTACAGTGCTATGTTTCTGAGCTCGGTATGAGAAGAATGTTGATAACGCACTGATGTTTTCAGTTGTTGCTAAGTAATGTTTAGTCTAAAGTCAAGGCTTTTCAGCCTTTGATGCCCAGCAGCAAGAAGGCTGCAGGGGCACAAGAAGCTGGGAGGGAACACAGTCAGGGCAGCTGACCCAAAGTGGCCAACGGAGTATTCCATACCATATGACGTTTTAGGAACTGAGACGGGCGCGTCGCCGCTCGGGGACTTCCAGGTGCGTCGGTCGGCGGGTGGTGAGCAATTGCGTTGTGCATCACTTGTATATTCCACCCCTTTTCTTATTACTGTTGTCATTTCATTAGTGTTATCATTATCATTATTAGTTTCTTCTTTTCTGTTCTATTAAACCGTTCTTATCTCAACCCACGAGTTTTAGTTCTTTTCCCAATTTTCTCCCCCATCCCACTGGGTGTGGGGGAGGAGTGGGCGAGCGGCTGCATGGTGCTTAGTTGCTGGCTGGGGTTAAACCACGACAGGTGTTTTTTTTCTCTCCTTGAAGCTGCAAGTGTTCATTCAATTAGACTTCCATCACACAAACCAGATTTTACCAAAAGGTCAGTGTATTTAAATAATCACATAACCTTGTGTTACCTGCCTGTTACAAAATGCTGGTTCAAACAAGAACTTTTTAGCTATTTGATCTAGGATTTTGTTCCTGTCTGTCTGAAACACTGAAGCCCTGTAATCTAGGTACCTTGGTGTTCGATTTACACCCCTGCCGTTATCTCAGAATATCTGTGCATACCTACTATATTCTCCTTTTCTTTCTATTTTTGGAACAAATACACTAAGGATGAAGTTTTCCCTGTTTTCTTCTAAAATAAATGAATTTAAAAATGGACATTTTTCAAAGGAAATATAGCAACTTTTTCGAACCTGCTCTAACAACAGAAAGCAGATGAAGAAATGCAGAGCAAAGAATAAAATTTTACTTGCTAGCTCCACATAATGTGATAATGCAAATCATACTGTCACCTGTTTTCACCACCTACTTCAGGTCTTGAATACTGGTCACAATTCAGATAATTTGAAGTCATAGTAAAAAAGGCAAGATATATATCTCCAAAAGTGATACAATCACAATTAGCTGCATAAAAATATATAGTCTGAGCTATTTCCAAAGTGTTTAGGAGTGTGTATTATATTAAAGATGATAATGATGCATATTGCAAAAAAATCATGATTGTAACTCCAAGTTGCGATGAGGGCTGGGAACTGGTAAAGAATTGTGCAGCAGTTGAGACAAAATAAGGAAGATACATGTGATACAACATGGAAAACATGGTAAAAAGGAGAAAAACAAGATATTATGAAGAAAGATATTTTTTGTGATAGACATTTCTAGTGAATATTTTGCAAAGGGAAAATTTTCTCAATTTCTGTGGAAACAAAATTGTTGTTTTCATTGTTGATCAATCACTGCCACAGGAAGAGTATGATATAAAATGTCTACTTAAGGGAAATTGAAGCAAAGAAGTACCTGAAACAAATATCTGACATCAGAGAGTACAACAAACTTTCTACAAACATTTCACAGAATAAGTACAAAAAATTCAAAGTACAAAGTTCAAAGATATTGGTTTTAAGTTGTGAGTTTTATTTATAGAAGGGGTAGGATGAAAAAGGAATTGTGAAACAACATTGGTTTGTTTGTAACTATGCACAATGGTGTTGTTCTTAAAAATATATATAACAATATATCATTATAAATGTATAATTAAATAATTGTAATCTTTATTTGTAATCATATAAATTTTATGTAATTAATTACCAAATTTGCTTCCAGATTCAAACAGAAAGTGTGATTATTTTTTTTCTCTTAGTATCCAAACTGACTTCTTTCAATACAGTTCTGTGAGTAAGATCACTTGACAGTATGATGAAAATGGGAATCATGTTTT
Source organism: Pandion haliaetus (assembly GCA_013401275.1). Taxonomy (NCBI): domain Eukaryota; kingdom Metazoa; phylum Chordata; class Aves; order Accipitriformes; family Pandionidae; genus Pandion; species Pandion haliaetus. The sequence goes on along the minus strand of VYZV01026124.1, from coordinate 3,462 downwards.
CATAGATAGCTATAAAGGCATTTCAGGTAGTGAAGAACTGGGGAAAAAACATAACAAACACTGATTTTGTTATTGCATAGAGGAAAAGAAAGATTATTTTCTTTTCTTTCAAGGTGGATATTGTGCCCTTTTTAGCCAGATAGTTTTACAAACTAATCATTTTCTGATTTGTTTTCATCACCTTGGGTGTCTGGCTTTCAAGAGATATTTGGAAATACATATACAGAAAAGAACATATTTGTGGGTGTGTGTATAGATATGTAAGTATGAATTAAGAAAGGCAAAAAGTATAGACTCTGATTTCTGACATAGTTAATCACTTCAAAGTAGATGAGCAATCTTTATATATTATGAAGTTTTTTAATGATATGCAAAAGTATAAGCACACAGGGAATGTGCACAAGAGAAATATGAAGAGTAATTTTCTGGAAAAAAGCAAAATGGAAAAGGGAAAAAATGTAAAAACAACAAAGGAAATTAAAAAGAACAACAAATACATGTAAAATGTCACCTTTTTCATACTTTGAAATGAAAATGCTGACAAAATTCCAATCTTAAACATTTTGGGGGGAAAGAGGAAAGGGAAAGAAATATAAGTGAGTTGCTCAGCTAGAAATAGGCCTTTGTAACATTTTGCAAATTTAATTCCTAATAGAAGGTGGGAAGCTGTTTCATCCCACTTAACTACACAATTTCCCTTTTTTGGTTTTGGATATTACACATATTACTTTCTCCTTTTTGGACCCATTTCTCTCTTCCTTTATTATTTTTTTTACCTCTCTTCATATCACTTGGCAGATATTGCCATCACCATACTTATTTCTGTTATTGAGGCTTAGATATTTATAATCATATGCTAACATCGATAGCATCAGTGCTGTCAAGGCCAATAATGAAGGTTATGAACTGGTCAGAAAGTGAGTAGAAAAGTAATTCAGGGTAATCAGAAAGGGAAGACTAAATTAAGGAATTTGTACAGTCTTGACTGAGTATGAATTCTGTACTTCAAAGTGTTCTCCACTATTCTAGAGAAAAAAGGCACACAAATGCCACTCACTGCACTTCTAAAATGCCTTCTATTCTTTTTCGTACATTTCACATAATATTTTATTTTACTCGGCATTTACATTTTCAGTTGTGAAAGAGGACACAATCTGTTTCCAGACCTTTAGCAGGAAATAATGAAGAGATTATAATTTTTTTTTCTTCACTTTCCATAAACTACAATGGATCTCATCAACTTTATTTTCACTTTGGACATGGTTTTGCACATCTGCTGAATGTCCATAGAGATTCCAGTCACATGTAAAATTATGGTTATATTATAATCATTGAGTCTTTACCTGTTTTTGGTTTTGGTTTGGTTTGGTTTTTTGTTCCAGTTCTGCAAAATAAATCTTCATTCCTTTTCAATGATAATTGGAATACATTTTTAACAAAGCTAGAAATTGTTCAAGAAAATTTTAAGATTAGGGCACATGAATATTCTGACCTTCTGTGAATATTTTCTTGACCCTGTTGATTAGGCACTATTATTTGGTTGACCATAAAGGATTGTAAATGGCCTTTTTTTCAGGTAAATTGTAGCATGGATATTCAGGAATGTGGATAACCTGGGAATAGTAATTAAAGGAAAATGAAGCAAATTCACTCTCTGGAAACAAAAATCAGCTCCCTCATTAAGAATTTCTCTCTCAAAAAAAAAAAAAATCCATTAAGACTTCCTCAAAAGTTCAAAGAGCTTTTAACACTAGTTTCTTTAAAAACTGAGAGGAGATAGGCACAGTGAGGTTGAGATTCCTGCCACACATGATGTTAATATCTGTATCTGAGCTAGGTACTCACAGTCTTCCTGTATCCCAAAAGGAGATGGGCCCTTTGGATATGATAAATCTAGTCCCATTGTTAACATCTAAAATAAGACAGAGAAATTACAGTCTTAAAGTGCCCATTTGTCTCCATTTTCTGTAGAGGAAACCTAGGGGTAATTAGTTCAGATGAAGACACCAAAATTGTGATAGACACATCCTTATGACAGACACTATAATTTTGTATCGATCATAGGCTGTCACAGAAGTCTTTGGGTAGTTTTAAACTTACTGTGATGTCTTGAATTATGTATTTCATAAACAACAGATGGAGTACTTTGACCAGTTCAGTCAAAGAGTGATGTGTTATGGAAGTCTCATCTAAAAGATTCCACTTAGAAAATATTTATTGACAGACAGACATTAACGGAAAATGTCTTATTAAATTCTGTGCTATAACAGATTTCAATAAAAAACAAAACCAAAACCAAAAGAACCTGGCATGTTTCATGTTTTCAGATTAGGACCATGAAAATCATACTACACCACATAATGGAAGTGCAGATTGAACACATTTCGCAAGCAGTTATATTTGCTATGCACTGGAAGCCCTTGGTGAGGCTGTTTAACGGAGTTTGGGGATTTGGTTTTTGGTTTTTTTTTCATCCAAGAGCAATACAGAAAAAATGTAGTATTATTCACTGCTGATGGAGTAAATTAGAGGGGAAAAGTAGATGAGATTTGAAAACTAATATGAAAAGAAGGATAAGAAATACTTCACAAGGCATCTCAAAGCTGAATATGACTGTCTGAATCTTGGAAGAGAGGAAGAAAGATGCAAACAATAAGAATACAGAGATGTTTAAATCACAGAATGGATTTAAAGAAGTAAACCAGTTGTGCAAACTTGAACAATTACATGCTTCAGTTATAAATGAAGGCAAGTGTGCTGGGTCTGAAGTCATTATATCGGACTCTCTTTAATCTTGCAAGCCAGTGTGAAACTACAGTGAAAATGTGCTATTTGTAAGGATGTAGAATTTAATTATATTTGGATTAAAACTGTAAAATAGATCTCCAGTATGATAACACAGCAATGATATCTAAAAGATAGGAGATCAAAAGTAATTATTTAAATGAAATTTTTAATTAATACATTTCCACATAATATGTAAATTAATTCCAATTCATTCATAAACAATTAGATATTGCTCTACAATGTTTGCGTTCTGATACATTTGCAGGATTTACCACCAAGTTGGAGGTGATTTAAAACATTCTTATTGACTACTAAAACACATAAATACTGAATCAATCAATGTCTCTGGAGACACCTTATTGCAGCCTTTCAATAGATATAAGGAGGGTCAATAAGAGAGAGTCTTTTTACCAAGGCCTGTAGTGATAGAACAAGGGGCAATGGTTTTAAACTGGAAGAGGGTAGCTTTAGCTTTAGATAGGACATAAGGAAGAATTTTTTTATGACATGGGTGGTGAGACACTGGAACAGGTTTCCCAGAGAAGTAGATACCCCGCCATTGGAAGTGTTTGAGGTTAGGTTGGATGGGGCTTTGAGCAGCCTGATCCAGTGGAAGATGTCCTTGCCCATAGCAGGGCAGTTGAACTAAATGAACTTTAAAGGTCCCTTCCAACC
>VYZV01026120.1:821-13680 GCA_013401275.1 Pandion haliaetus | reverse complement strand
TAGAGCCTGGGCCGTTCTGTAATAAGTTAATTAGTTTTGTGTTAAGAGATTGCTTAATAAGGGTGTTGTGAAAATTGTTTGAAGTAGCTGAATGCTGTAGTGATGGATGTCACAAACTGAAAAGAAAACATTAGCTTTATCTTCAAAGAGTGGGGTTGAATAGTTTGCAGTAGAAATACTTAATGGCCATACACCTTTTAGAGTACTTATTTTTCATCAGACTTGGTGAACAACTACCTTGTGTACTGAGGCAAGGTAATTAGTCTAATCCAGCTCTTTTGTGTGCATTGTAAGTTCCCAAGGCAACCTTTATTATTAACACAGCTGTGAGTATATGCACCATCCTTTTAGATTGTAAGACAAAACTGAAAAAAATCACATTCCCTTATGTGGCATTATTTAGAAAGCCTGTGGAGCTCTGTGATGAGGCTGAGATTTAAAGAACCACCTTGCAGCTGCTTGAGCTAACTGGTTTAATCTTTCACTTTTCCCAGTCTCCCTCTTGATGTCGCAGTCATATGCTGTCTCACCTCTCACAACTCTGCTATTCCTGTGTTTGCATTTTATCAGTCAAGTCTCTGCCATTCCAGTCTTCCTGGTTAACAAGTTCAGCCATATCTGTTTTCCTTATCAGTAATTGCCCAGCTCCAAAGTAATAATACAGCAAAAAATAATACATTTTAGGGAGTCTTTAGATGGGCCATAATTCACTGAAGTTCATTGTCCAGCCGTGCAAACAGCTGTGCCAGCGCAAAGAATGTGGAGTTGATGCAAAAGCAGAAAAGATGGGGCAAAACAACTTTGTAAGGAAGTGCCAGTTTAAGCTAGCATAAGGTTAGTCAAACCACAGCCTCCATTAATACCGAAGCCAGCTAAAGCTGGGGCTGCTGGACTTTTTTCCCACTCTCTCTGTGGCACTGATCTGATCCTCTGGTAAGTTCATTTGTGGAGACAGGNCCCAGATTAAAAAGAGGAGCTGCAAACACATTGCAGGGAGAGTGGAGGGAAGAGACTGATGTATGTGTCTTTTAAGGTGAGGTTTTATAGTTGCTTAGGACAGTTGGAGGGACTCCGATAGCTCTGGTGTGTACTCCTTGACTGACCAGTGATAGCCAATCTACAGCTTAATTTCATATTTGGTGGCCTGGAGTTATGCTGTTGTCCGTAGTATAAAAAAAAAAAAAAAAGCAAACAACACTTGAGTAAAGAACTCTGGGGATTCTGCACTTTCAACATGGAGACCTTTCTCAACTATTTTAACCTTTTGAAATAGTCATTATTTTGTGAGAGACAGAACTGTTTATATTGTACCTGTTGGTTTCTAGTCATCTCTTCAGTCTTGGTCTTTGGAACGTGCTGAACCATCTAACCTTATAATTTGCCTATCCAGGTAGAGAGTAAATGTCTTCAGAAAAGTTGTAATGGCTTCCTAAGGGCTGAAATTTTTGAAGTTGCTTTCAGAGGTAAATACAACATTTGGAAGACTTCCTAAAAATAGTAATTCTTGAGAATCCTACCTTAAATGTTCTCTTGTAGCATATCAAGCGTGTGGCTGTAGCAGTCACTGACTTTTTGGGGTTTTTTTGGAGGAGGGAGAGAGGAAAATACTGAACTTGGTTAGCCTAAGACCAGTCAAAAGAAAGCAGCTTAATAACAATTTTATTATACTGAATTAAAACTGAGCAGTATCTGATTAGCTTGTGGTGCCAAGTCTCAATAATTCCGTTATTAAACTAATAGTTCTTATATAACACCCTTCATCTGTGGCACATCCTATTGCAAAGTAGACTTAAAGCTGTTTTGCAGAGTTTAGTTCTGCTTTGATGGTGTTGCCCAGTGTTTTGCAGACCCTTGCTAGATCATTTAGGTACCAAAACCATTTTTGGTACAGCAGGTTCTGATGTCTCAGTGTTGCTGGCTGTGTTTCTATTTGTTCAGTGTACTTGTTTTCTCTCTCAGCCATGTAAGTTGTCTGTAATTATTGGTATTTATTGGTGTTAGGGTGTGGTGTGGCCCTCTTTGTGGGTTGGGTTGTGGGTGATTTTAACAGAAAACTTTCTAGGGGAGCTCAGAAATACCATGTATGTAATTGTGAGGGCCTTTACAGCATGCAAATCTGATGGATTATGGTTGCCCAGAGCTGAGCAAAAATCGGAAGACTGACATAACAAAAGCAAGGTTGCTAATCTCTGAACTTCCTTCTTCAGTCTTTGACTTGTATTTTGATCTGAATCTAGAGCTAGTTTTGGGAGACCAAATTGCAAAATACCAAAAATTGAGAAAGATATCCAGTTCCTCACTCAATTCCTATTTTTATTTTTATTTTAGATTTTGAAGTTATGATCCTAATACTTTGCGCTTTTTTTTTTTTTTTTTAATAAAGGCCTAATGGTAGACAAGGTTACTTTTGGCATCTATGTGATTCTGAGAACAGTGGCACAAGCACTTGCATTCAGGGTAGTGGTTCTAAAATTTGTGCCTCTTGAATTGAGTATCCCTTTTTCATTAAGTTTTGCATGCTTTTCTTTTGCAAATAATGAAAGTAGATTTGTACTTATGTACTATTCTGTTTGTAGGCGTTTTCTGTACCTTTTCCCATCCTGAAAGAAAAATAATGTGATACTTTCCAGACTCACGCAAACAGCCTATATAAGGATATACAACACTGATTTTTAAGGATGGTATGCAAATCAATTCTTGATTCATAAAGTACATATCTGAGACTGCTTGGTCCAAGTAGTGATAATATTTAAAGGCTTATACTTGAAATAAAATTATTTTTACAGTAAGTCCTCGAAGAGGAAATACTTATCAACACATTGTGTCTCAGTTGGTTGTTCAAAAGAGCTGGTTGTCTTTCTGGAAAAGATAGCAGTCTCAAACAAGCTGACTTCACTGGAAAGCCCATACCCAACCTCCTTCTCCTCCTCCTCAGTCACCACAAACTTGCAGTTGGAGGACTCAGAAATGACTCACTCAAACTGAATTGCAGTGTCAGATGCTTGGTGAGGTGCTGCAGCTCAGCACCACCCTCTTGTGCAGCAGCTTGGGGCTGATGCAAACTAGGGCTTCCCTGCTGCTCTTGATGTTTTTCCCCCCTCTGGTGATAATAAGGTTAGCAGAGGAGGATTGAAGATAAATTTTCTGGTGTAATTATTCTTCTAGGTCTTAAGCAGAATTGTCAGTCAGATTAGTGAGTTTTCAGTCTGACTCATGATTCACTTGCAATCAGTGATATGTAAACCAGCCTTCTCCTGTGCTCACACAGTGGACAGGACCAAACAAACAAGAAAAGCTTTCTGGATATTCCCCAGGCCCACAGAAGACAAGTGTTAAAACTAATTTAAAGAAACAAAATCTTTGTTAACAAACACATGTACCTGCTTGCAGGCAAAAAGCACTGCAACCACTGTTTTCAGAACCTCTTGCCCATTTCTATGGATGGAGGGGGTTCCTGATATAGCAGTATAGATATTTTGGGCTTCAGCTGATTCAACAATGCTGCTTTCTCTTTCCTACCTACAGCTGCAGGCAGTTGTAGCTGGTTATTTCATTTGAGTGAGCAATGTCCTTTGGGCTATGTTGGCTCAGGGATGTTAATAGGGTTCAGATGTCTCTGGGCTCACAGAATCCTGCACTCCTCATCCCTCCTCAGCTCATTCTGTTGCAGTACATCAAAGCAAAACAGTATTGAAATCTTGAGCATCTTGAATCTTGCTAGTGCTCTATGCCTTTTTCTTGGTGGGAGTGGGGTAGATTTTTTTTTTCCTTTTCCACCACTTCTCTCAATACCACTTCTCAGGGCTTCCCCCCCCCCATAGAGCAATTATTGGTGGTTGGTAGTAGTGGGTTTAGTTCACTTTTCAAGCTAATTACTCTTCAGACATTATTTCTGTAATTGCTGAATCTTTCAGAGAAGGTATATTGCAAGTTTCTCCTTGGAAGGTGTCATTTGCTAGGATATTTTTTAGCATTCCTATCTTGTTGAGGAAATCTCCTGGGCTTTTCATATTTAAGTCATCAACTTTTTAATTTTCCTGTGAATGACTTCCTAAGGTTTTTTGGTTGAACACAACTTCCTTAGCAATTAAAAGCTGAGTACCTAAGAATTTACTGGAAGAGCCTGAAAGTAGTGGCTCCTTCTGCATGTGTTGATCACCTGAAAGATGAAGGTCCATTGGGACGTGAACGGTGGTGACTTCTACAATGGGCTTCTTCTCACTAACTAATCTGGAGCGATCTGCCTGAGGTCTTGTTCACACCATTATAACAATTCAGGTTCTAACAATTTTGGTAAAATATATGTAGTGACAGGTAGTTTGGAGGCTGTCTTTGTGTTGCTGAAGTGGCTAGCCATCCTTACCTTACTTGGCATGTAAAAATGCTTGTTTATCTACATGTCTTAAGAGTTACTGGGGGCAGGAAAACATTCCTCTTGTTTGACTTTGTCACAGGATACCAGACTACTCTTGTGGAAGCACAATACTGAACAAAAGTTCAGAAATTAAGTTTAATTAAGAACAGAGGGTGCTGAGGCGTATAGAAATACTTTCTGCCAGCTAGCTGTAACTCAGTCACTCAAGTAGCTGTTGCTATGTGCCTATGTTTACTTCAATAGCAAGGCTAGAAGTAATTTTAAAACTGCATTCATAGTTTAAGGGAGCCTGTGTTACTTTGTTTACAAAGTGGAATTGAAATGTGATGGTTTAAATCAATGTGTGTTACTTTCTGTAGTAGAGTTGGCCAAGGGCATGGACATTCTTCTATTCAGCTGGTGGGAAGTAACACAGCTAAAGTAATCTGCTTGCTTTTACGTATGGTGCTGTGGGACCCCTTTCTGATCTGAAGACATCATCCAGGAGATGTCACATATAAACACATAACTAATATTTCAGGGTTGCTCGTTCTTCAGTCAAATCATATTCTGACCAATATTAGCCTCTTGATAAGCAAAAATTAAAGGAATCCAGATCATCTGTGTCTTNGGGAAGGGGGTGTGTGTGTGTGAAGTGTTAATGTGAACATTGGATTTACTGGTCAAAGGCTTTGAAAAGAATTTGGCAGACTAACTAATTTCTGACATGGCAAGCACTGTTTATATTTAAAAAATAAAAACCCCCAGGCCCTTCATTAAAAGGAGAACATAGATTTAGTTGTGTAGAGTTCTCAAGATGGAAGTTGTATAGCTACTCATCAAGACAAGTATTTTTACTGCAAAGGCTTCCCTACTTTTTTTTTACCTGCTACTGAAAACTGACTCAAATAGTTGTGCAAGCTGGCATGGATTACTTGGATGATGAAATTTAATACTATGTCTTCAAGTAGGTGGAAGGAGCAACAGAGGGCTGAGATAATAAAGCATGATCCTTGAGCTACATGTTCTCCACTACTTACCATTGCTTTTTCTTATCTGACAAATTTGAGCTCAGAATTGGGTTGTCAGATTCATGCTAGCTATGTTTTGTGCTGCTTTCCCTTTATTTGGTAGACTAAGGAATTGAACCCTCTTAAGTTTTTTACAGAAATTACTGTTCTGTGTCACCTTTCCTGCCACGCAGCTCCACTGAGGGGTGCAAATACTCAGCTTTCAGATACTGTAGAGTATATCTGAAGCTTTGCTCTATGATTCCGATGCACCCCATTTTTTCCATACCAGATTGCAATATGGACTAATAGTAGTTGTCTGCATAGTCATGTTTTTCCCTCTCCTCATGTGCTTGATGTGCCAAATATTTTAAATATAATTCTGTGGGTTGTAACCGTATAGGTTACTTAGTTTATGAAAATGACCTCTTGGTTGTTGAAATGTATTTAGTCCAGGAATGCTAAACCTTGTTAGAGCATTACTGTATGGCACAACTGCATCAACAACAATCTCTACAATTTGTGCCAAACTTCTTAACCCCTCTTTGAAAAACATCTGTATATCTGACAAACTAACTTCCAGTTAGTTTTAGCCAAGTTTTCAGATATATGTAATGGCTTAGAGCTTGAGGTAGGGTGGATGAAAGGGTCCAGTCCCACCTTCTGTATTTGATGTTCGGGATCATTTTGCTATAACAGCTCTTCCAAACTGAGGCTTCAGAGACCATTTTTTTCAACAAGCCTGACAAACCAGGAATGAAAAAGCTCAGCTTTCAGGCTCCTTGAACATAAAATAAACAGTGAGCTGTGAGTCACAGCACTACCACTGCATAACTGAGGGGAGCTTGCAATTTTTTAATAATTTAATTTTTTTTAGAAATAGACTAGTTGAAAGATTGGTATTGTTTAATTTTACTGTATCTTCCAGGATGGAACAGCTGATTTCCTGCCTAATTAACCTATGGCTTTCTGAAGTGTTTTCTAAAGCCTTGAGATCCTGTGCATTTACATATATTTGCATAAGTAATGCAAGGAGGAAAGTGCTCTGGAGAATCTGACTGGGGCTTCTGGTGGAGTTGGCAGGATTTGCTGTTGCACTAGCTACCTGCTTCACAGCTCCCTCTGTGAGCAGACAGCTTTGCAGCTACCTTGAAAAGGCATATTAAATAGTGATAGAAATGCAGTCAAACAAATCCAGCCTAGAGCTCACGCTGGCCCAGGTTACAGGCAGTGAAATCCGCTCTTAAAAGCTCACAAGGTGACTGATCATATAGAGGTGCTTATTGTGTGGATGTCTAAAGTTTTGGAAAGATAATTGTCACCAAAATTTGAGTGAAACAAAAAACGGTGCCAGATAGCTTCAAAGCTGAGTTAAGCTAACAACCAATGGAAACCCTCCACAAGATCATTAATCATCATTTAACTATCCAGGCTATGACTGCAGAATAGTTGTATTGCTTATTGGGGATATAAAATATTTCCAGTGTGAATGTAAACATCTTCTATGTAAGTGACATTTTCCTTGTCACTCAGCTTCAACACTGAAACTAAATACATTTAATCTTGTTAACTTTCCACAGTGATCTGCTAATGAACTATTTAAATTATTTATTAGCTCTTTTTTTCTTCCCACCCCCCCGCCTCCAAGGGGTACTTAAGGTCAGGAAGCATGAAATAACTAACCTGAAGCTAATAAAGCTGCAGTGTAATGTCTTTGCTCCTAAAGATTTCCAGAGATCTAAAGCACCTTCCCTCTCTCCATCTGGAAGGGGAAGAGAGTGTATCCTAGGACAGAAGGGAATTTTGTTTGGAGGTTTATGTGTTTCTGGGACAGAGCCATGGTTCTCTGATTTCTGGCTGATTTGTTAAGTAAAGGTGTGGCTTCATCATCAGAGTGAGCAATGTGATGGAGAGCCCCTCTGCCAGCAGTGCAAGTGTGGCTGTGTGGTCAACCAGGTCAGCTGCATGTCCTGCTGAAAACTAATCCTGTCTGGAGGCAGGAAGGGAAGAGCAAAGAGAGGTCAGGGGTGGGATGTGAGTTGCTTTTGTGTAAAATAACGAGCAAAATTACTTGGTTCTCTTCATGGCCTTTTTAAGCACCAGTAGGAGCAGTTAGTGGGCAAGAGAGCATGTTGGGAGTTGGGCTGTGTGATTTCTTGCTGCAGAGGAAAGGCTGCATCTCAGTCTGATCAGCTGTGAACCAGATGATCTGGGCTGTAGTGGTTTCTCTCCCTGCACCAGAGGCTAGTGACTTCAAAACTTGGAAAGTGTTAGTTCTGGTGATGATCAAGGGGAGGAGCAACAGAAGAAAAAGTAAAATCTCTTGAAGTCTGCTGCTGCTTGAAGTTTCTGCTGGTATAAGCTTTACCAGCAGACTTATCCTAATAAATTGGTTTATTGTTGAGCTTGTCTTCTAGCAACAGAAACCAAATTCTGTCTGTCAGGACTATTCTAAATAGCTTGACCCTTCTTAACACTTAATATTGTACTTTCTGTGTCATGAAAAGAAGCAGCAAAATCAGATGACTGATATTGCCGGTTTAAATACCAGTCTTTTAGTGGCAATGATTTTTTGGACTTCTTTGCAGCAAATGCTAGCGAGCTAAAGTGTAAAGGAAATGAAGGTGTAATCTCTGTATGAGATTTTTGTAAAAACATTTTGGAGGACAGATAGTCCATATCCATGGTAACCTTTTGGGATCTTCGAAATGCTTCTGTTTGTCCCAATGGGAGACGCTGACACCAAGTCTAAGTCTGTTGCTGAACCTAAAAATGAATGTATGAGACTTAATCTGTCTTGGTATTCTGTCTTTAATGGTGTGGGTTTTGCAGTAAGTGGTAAAGAAACCTCAGCAAACTGTTCTCCTGCATTTTTTTCAAGAAATTAAAAAATTGTTCTACTTTTTTTCAGTTAGTCCTCTGACGAGACTCATTCCTGGCATATGTAAGTCTATGAAGGTCATCTTACAGAAAAGAATATTTACCCTTTTTTTTGCATGCTTAGAGTATCTTCCCTTCTATTTTTGAATGTGCATCACTTACACTTCTGTGGCTGTGTCCCTTTCTGGTCTAGGGTTGTGTCTTAGTAAATCTTTCCCCTGAGGGACAATTTATGCCTGCTCTGAATAACAATTTGCCAGATAGGTAATGCTATATTAGCTTGTTTGCATCTACATGTCTTTAGGAAATCTGACTATATGCTCCCAGTAGGAGTCCTGGAAGGAATAACTTTAACTTGTGGTTCAGTTTTATATGTTACTTCACTTTTACCTCCTTTCAGCAGCAGGAGTTGTTGGTCTTGGTCCTATTCTTTCCTTCCTTTTTTCACTGTCTTCAGTATTGTAGCCTTGGCCAAGCTGTTAATCTTACCAATTTGGCAGGAGAAATATCTTTTTAGGGAGGAGGAGATATTTTTAGGAAATTAAGTAATTAGTTTCTGGTGGGATCTGACAAGTACCAGAGCCAGTGCAAAAGGGATAGGCAGAACTGCCTGGCAGGGTGCTGGGAGTAGCTGGGCAATGAGTCTGTCCCCCTTGCAATGGGAGGAAGCCGTTGGGTTTAGTGTCTTGCATTCCTTCAGCCTCATTCTTTTAAGTTTTAACTTCACTCATATTGGGTACACCTGCAAACTCTCACAGCAGTACTGCTCTATAGCTGTCTTGAGCAAACAGGTATAATATTTACATGGGGAAAAAAATGTAAGAGGACTCTACTTGACATGACATACATTTTTCTGTGCAGCCACAGTGCACTGCTGTGTGTTTTATGGTACATCTAGTAGTTAACTGGCTTACTAAAAAAACCTCTTCTGCATCTACTGCTGTCCCACATGCTGTTTTAATTTGTGTCTTTGTTCAGAGACTGACATAAGTCTCTTCCCTCTGCCACTCCAATAAAAGACATACTTCAAATTCAAGTGGTTTCTCCCCTGAGTGACCTATTTGTAGCTAGTCTTTTCTTATGCAGTCTTTCTACTAGACTGTGTCCTAACAGTATAAATTGCAGTGGATCAGCAGCGCTACCTGTGGCATAAGGTAAAAGGATAAATAACTCTGATAAGTTCTCAACTGTGTCTGTGGCTTTAATAAAAGGAGGCTGAGTTCCTACCGCTTAGTTTATGCTGGATCTAGTATTTGTCTGATCATCCAGTAAATCAATTCAGCTTGCTAAAAGACCAGAGACTAATCTGGTAAAAATTCTGTGTTTGGGGCTTTTGTTTCATTCTCATTTTTGCTGGGCTCATAGGCTGAATTGACTCACTTTCTGATCGAAGGGGTTGGGAGAGAGGGGAAGAGAAGGTGAGACTGTTCCCACTTGCCAAGCTGCAAACTATGTAATTCAGCTCAGTGGTGAAGCAAAAGGCTGTAAACCCACAGCCTGAGCTGATCTAACTGCTGGCTACTGGTTGGGTTGGCCTCTGCCAGCTAAGCTCAACAAAAGACCTGTCAAATGCCAGAGGGGTAGGAGGCTGGATCTGGCTGACAATCTGGCTTAGATGGCCACAGAGCTATAGTCAGAGAAGATAAGTAAAATTAACACTGTAGTGCTACGTTGTGTCGTACAGTAGTCCTTTGAGTTTGAAGCAATTACTCTGACAAGTATTTTCACTTTCTTATGCTGTTAAGCTTCCATACATCAAACCTGATACCTGGCAGTACTTAATGTACTAACATGTGCTTTCAAGACCAGACTCTAGGCTATGCATGAGTTATGATGCATCCACTTTGTGGAAATACTCTAGCTCTTCCTTTTCTTTAATGATGGCAGGTCTCAGTGTGGGCTTAAGGAGTCTTCAGAGTTGAGCTGACTTCACATAGGACATGTGCATCAAGTACTTTGAGTATTCTGGACCTGCTACTGAACCAGAGTGTTGTGGTTTGGGTGGCTTTTTTCTGTTTCCCCTTCTACACCATTGTTTCTGTAAAAGTTGTTTCAGTCATGGCTATCTACCTTGATTTTTTTTTTTTTTTTTTTTTCCACCTCCCCATAACCTGGATATTTTTTGATACCTTAGATCAACAAAATACTATCATATGGAGGTCTTCAGAGAGAACTGTGACTGCATGCAAGTGCAGATGTTCTTGGGAGGTGTTACATTCCCCAGCTTTCTTGGTATGTGGCCGAACTAGTTTATCTCATTTTGATGTTGTATCATGAAGACTTCTAGTTATTGTGATTGGTTTTAACACTTCCTTTTCCTTTCAGCATTTTCTGCACAATGCTGTTGTAAGAGCAATGTATTAGTGCATGTCTTGACTCCAATGAGCAGTAGACTTGAATGATGTTTTTGGAAAAGAATTTTGATGCTTGGCTCTAGCATACTTGTAGATAGCACTAGTAAATGCTTGTGACCTTTCATTTTATCTCCATAGATTATATTTCATACTTGAATTAAAATTTTGGATGATAGCTATACATTTTGTTACGTGTCACTAGTGCCTTGCTTTCCTATGGTTCAGGAAGCCTGGAAATGTAAGGGTTAGCATCTTTGCAAAAGTTACCGAACATATTTGAAATTTAGGTGATGTTAAGTATGTCTGACTGTATGTCTGTAAAATACAAATGTATTTGTGGTGAGATAGACAGCTACTTTTTATATGTGCAACAAGAAAATTGTAAATACCATACCAAAAGTGGAGAATGGCATATTCGAATATATCCTTGTAATTTCAGGGGACTTAAAATACAATCAGTGGTCTTGGCAGATGGCCAAGGGCACAGGAGGCTTCTGGAGCTCTTCCAGCCACTAATGGAGTGTGGATTATGATTAAATTTAACTGTGGCCACTGAGTCTTGATCTGCATGTTTCTGTATGTGTTAAAATGTGGGTTTTTTTCTAACTATTAAGATTTCATTTAAAAATCTATTTTAATACTCATCTGCAGCTGTACAGCTGACATGGATCAGTCCTATATGTTAAGCACAGTAAAGATTGAAACTCTAGCATTATGTGAGAGGATGCAGTCCACTACATCCCATTTTCCAGGGTTCTGTTGTGAAAACTGTTACAAAAGCTTTAAAATGTTTTTGTGTTGGCAGCCTCAAATCTTCCCAAGAAACACTGCTGCATTAGTTCTGTGAAGTCTGTTCTATTCTTGACATAGTTAACTGGATAAAAAAAATAAAATCTAATATAGCAGAATTGTAGCACGGTGGATAGGGCCTTTGACAAGACTTCAGACCTGTAGTTTGGACACAAGCCTGCTGGATCAGTTGCCTGCTCATTCATTTTGCTACAGCTGAAATGGTTGCAAAGAAATGGAATGGTAAGGCGAATCCTCATACTTCAAGATATGTCGATGTAGGTAAGAACATACTAAAGCAAGGTGGTAGGTTGAGTTTATTCTTTTAATTTAATTTGGAAGAAATGGGGAATTTGTCAAAATTCAGACCCCAAAGAATAAATACGTAGGAATTGCTAAGCTAATATCAAAGACAAGTGTAGTTCTACAAGTGCATTCCTATTAAAATACTTAAATGCTTTTTACTTTGATGCCGCAATTAGTTTAGAAGAGGAAAGTAGATTACTGTATCATTTGTATGAGTGCTAGTATGATCCTATGGAGCAGGTACATTAGTTCAGCTATCCATGTAGAAGTACGTTAGGATAATTTTTTTTTTTCATTATGGGTTTGTCAGGTCAAGGAGTCAATCTAATTTAATTCAGGAGCAATAAAAGGTGAGGTAATAGTTTCTCTGGAAAATATCTTCGACAATTGATGAAAAAAGGTAACTGCATAAGTGTCTGCAAAAATGAACGGCTATGCCTTGGTAAACTTCTTGTAAAGAACTGTTGATGAGAAGCATTCAAGTAAGTATGTATCTGTAAGAGAAATAGAAGTCACCTATCTGAATGATTTGAGAAACTCTTTAGGTTCTTGGTTCTTGCTTAGGTGTCTTTTGTTTCCAATTATTAATAAAACATTTTACAATACTAGTGTAACTACAGTTATGTCATATAGGTTTTAGTGTCTTTGAACTGCCCTTCTCATTCCTTCAGTATGGTTAAATTCTGCAATAAAACTTGCGATGTTTTAGTGTGCTATTACATAACTATGTTGTTACAGATGTCTGTGAGTTTTAAATAATGACTTTTTATTTATGAAAAAATGATGGGTCTGATTCATTGCTGTATTTCTCTCTCCAGTCTTACTTTTGGTCCTTGCAGTGGTTTCCACTTAGCTTGCAAATTGTTGAAAGTGAACAGGCAGAACTCTATTTATGTGTAGTGAGGCTTCTAAGTTACTGCAAAACTTCACAATGTTTCTGATGAGACTCCAGTAATACTTACCACACTGTACCTTTAAGCAAGACTTCTGTGTCTTTGCTTTCCTTTTTTTTTCATGCTGAAGAGATGAACCAAGACTGTGTAGTGAGGGGAGGCTATTGTGTGCAGAGGAGTACCTTGACGCTTACAGAAATGGGGATGTGTATTGTGCAGAGGAGCTAGAAAAAATAAATCATCTTGAGATGAAGGCAATTAAAACCAAGGCTA
>VYZV01026109.1:11303-21491 GCA_013401275.1 Pandion haliaetus | reverse complement strand
TGGCAGCCCTCTCAGCATTTGTCTTGCTCCTGCTAGTCATCATCTTCTTCTGTCAACTCTTTGCTGAAGCTCTTATACCCCATGGAAATACACACTTTCCCAGTTTTTCCTGAATGCAAAAAATCCCACAACTCACAGCAAGTAAGCAATGTCAGCTAGCTGCTTGGCAAGCCTGTCACTCCTCTTCTGGCCTACTCATTGCTTGGGATCAACCACTATTCCAATTCCAGGAAGGATTTTGAACTAGTTATTTTCTTTCTGTTTGAATCTCTGCCTATTTTCCTCTGAGACTCCATTGTAACATAGAATTAATTCACAATTACAAAACAAGCCAGATTCTTGGTCCCAGATGTGATTTTCTTGGCAATGGAAACAGGTTTTGGGGGAAAGGTAGCAAGTTCTATGCAGTAGAAAATAACCACTAACTCTCACTAACACATAGTATAAGTTATGTCAAAAGATCCAACAGTTACCATTTTAGTTCCCTATTAGTGTACACATCTGTTAAGAACTGGACACTGTGGTTGCTTTTTTCCTTAAAACACTGTAAATGTTTTTCCAGATTTAACCACTGAAGCTGCATTTAATTAGCAGTGTCATTTCCCATGCACTGTTTCAACTTCTCTGCCCTTCTACCAAGTACATTAAAAAAACAGTGGAAGATCACTCTTTGTATGAGGAAGACACACAAAAAAAAGATTAAATTTTCACATCCAAAGCATCCAGCAGCGACAGAATCCTTCCCCCTCCCCCACAGCACATGAAGGAAAATCCACTATATTTTATTCTTTGAATCTTATATTTCTTAGGCTCTTTGAAAAGAAAATCTAGTGTGAACTTTTCAAATTACACAGAATCCGTTTAAACATGACATATGTTTAAAGACCACAATACACATCTAGTAGTATGATGTCATCAAGGTGACAGTTTCTTCTCCATTTAGTACCCAGGCCAATCTCCTTTATATTGCATTAAGCTGGCTGATATCTCTCAGATGACCTGTTGATCAGGTGAACACAGTTTTAAATGAGCCAGAACTGGTCAAGAATTTCCACTAAATATGGCAATTATATTGAAATAGACATGATTTTGAAAAAGTAAAAATTTTTGCTATGTGGTTTCCAAACTAAAGTTTTGAAACTTGCTGAAATTTAACATAAAATGAGGATTAAAATGAAACTCCATGCAGAAAATAAAATTCTTTGATTTTGGCCACACAAAATGCTTAACAAAATAATCTTTTGGATCAAATGAATGTGTTGGCTTTTTTAATTCACCACTAGTTTTGGTGGAACAAAACATTTTAATGCAGAAAATAATAGTGAAGTAGAAAACTAAACCAACATCGTCAGTACAGATGTCATCATTCCTTTACAAAGAGCAATTTTCTGCTAGCCTCTAGAAAATGAAAAAGTATCTTTGGAAAACCATACAGGAAACACCTTAGAAAAAGAATAATTCAAACATGAGGATAATGAAAAAACAAGCCAGTGCCTTCAACCTTTGTGAAAGGACGTGAAAACAAACCAGTACAACTACAGGTGTTCTTTATCTATCTACATATAAACAATTCTAGTAAAGGGGGCACTTCTAATTTAATTCAAGCCTGGAAATGCTTCTCATACACACAGACCTAAGTCTCAAATACTGGGCCAGAATCTTAGAGAAAAATCTAACTAGCAGAGATATGAAACACCATTACTTGGCCATTCAACCTGTATTTTATTTGTGTGCATAAGGCATGGAAAAACAGTCAGATATTGCTCACTTATAATAGAAGAGCATTCAACTGAAAGGCATTTTGTGAAATGACAGAAAAGAAAGGTTTACAGCACAAACGTGTTGTTTTATTTTGGGCATATGATCTTTATTTAAACTGTTACATAGAAATGGCTTTATAGAATAAGATTTCTGAGCAGAATTTTTTCTCTTTCCTCCTAGTCTGTTCCAAGCTTTGATGCTCATACTTTAGTTCCCATGCTCTTCACGGGATGAAGAACTATTTATGTACAAAATTATACTTTGAAAGGCACCTCAAGCAACATGACACCTTTATATTTATTTGTAAGATATCACACAAACTGAAGTGAGAGCGGGGAGTATACAGTGAACACAAGTCATCAAGAATAATAATTATAAAAGAGAAAAAATAAAAGAGTCTGGCATATGAAAGTTTCTTCATTACTCCTTAGTATATTTATTATCAACCAATTTCCTCCCACGTTTTCCAGCTCTGTAAAATAAGACTTGTATATCTTCCTGGAGTTTGTTTGTAAGCCGTACAATTCCAAGTAGCCATGCTTAAAGGCATTTTATAAACTATTTTATTACGTGGCATGATAATTTCCCCGTGGGGATAGTCACTGGACACTTAAATTTTCTTTTGCCAGGACAATACTTCCAGTTCTTGCTAATGATGTTTTTGATTAGCTTCCAGGAAAAGCTGCTACTTGGTTACATCCATGTTCAGTTCCTTTGCCAGTGATCTTCTATCCCAGTCACAGGGTTCACAGATGAAAACTTCAAGTGTCCTGCACAAAAACTCAAGAGATATCATCTCCCCCACAGTCAAGGTTACGCCATGTGTACATAACTTACATACAGTTTTGCAAAACTTAGTTCACCAACCAGCTTTACCCATGGGAAAGTAACTTTACCCTTTTTGCAGCTAAGGGGTCCATTTGCCTGGGGACCTTCCTGTTTCTGGGAGCTGCCTGTGAATTACATAATGAGGCCTGGTGGAAGTAGAGAGCTTTGCACCAGCAACACCAATGGCCAAGGCCACCAGAAGCAGTGACTTTTGGCAGCAGCACCAGGCAGCTCTGTTCACCACAGCATTGTCTCTTGTCTCAGTATCTCACAGGTTCCATTTCAGTAGATCTGAAATCTTTACGTTAAGTTTCTCTCTTCATCCTCCTTTCTCAGTGTTATTGGAAGAAGGAAATGGAGAAGAAAGCCCAGAGGAACAACTTACACCAGGATATCACTTCTCTTGCTGCACCATACTACCAGTGTTATCATGGCACATGTCAACATGACTGGGATCAAGATCAGAGTTACGAGAATTTCATCTGGTGGATCTTCCCAGTGAACCTTTTCTGAAGTACAGTTTGAAAAAAATTGTTTATGAATTCCAGTGATAAAGCCCTCTGCGAGGGGGTTTGGCCAAAAGCAACTCGCATTGTTGGCTTCACGTTCTGTGCACTGCGTAAAGTTGTCATAATACCTAAGAGAAGAAGAAAATGAAGAGAAGTTTAAATAGAACACTTATACATATTACACTTAGAGAAAGCTATGTAGGGTGCCATATAGAATCTATAAGAGTGGGTCTACCATGTAGATACTCTGCTGAAGGACCTTTCATGGAAGCTGTGGGTCCCAAATACTACATAGTGAGCCAGAAGGAGAACTAACACATACTCATACAACTGAGCGATTTCATGTGAAATCCTGAGTTCCCAGATGGACAGTGGTCAAAAACCTGTCTTTTGGGTGCTGTTACTACAGCCAGGACCTCCTAATGCCACTTAAGTAGAATCAGAACCCCCTCACTAGAGACATCTACAGTATCTTTAAAAAACCATACATACAAATGTGCCAAGAACAGAACATTTTGAGCAAAATATGGATAATTCGTACCTCATCTGTCATCGGACATGATGTTGTGGCAAAAATGATGTGACACTGGGACCAAGCCACAACATGCATTACTGTGTAACAATTTCAGTTCTGTTGTACCCTCAGGCAGTAAGAAGATGATGGGAAAATAAAAACACAGAAAGTTAGCTTTTTACAACCTTTATTCCCCAACTCCAGCAAATGCCCAGCAGGGAAAAAAACCCCCAAACATTTCTAATTACACATGTTCACAATGCTCATGAAAGTCGGGGAACCCCTTGTAATGCCTAACACTTGATTTCAACACAGCATATGCTGAAATTTACCTGTCCAGGGATAACTTTTATTTATGAGAATTGGCTACCCCTCAGGAAAAAAAAGGAAACAATAAGCCTAAATGAGTAATTGGATGGGTTTTGTGGAGTTATCATAAGCCAAAGAAATTCAGGAAACGAATGGAGTATGGGGAAGGAGATCGGAAATTAAGAAGACGAAGAGTGTCTGGTCAGTACATGAATAGGGCCAGAAATAAGGAAGCTGAATTATTGTCTGTTGCATTTTCAAGTTTTTCTTTCAGTCCTGCATGACTCAATAAACTGACTTCAAAGGGAAATTAAAAATAGAAAGGAGAGAGCAAGAAACCACATGACACCTCAAGGGATGGCATCCTGCACTATTATCTGAAGGCCCTAACCTCCCTTTCAGTATGTATAAATATGGTAACACCTGAAGAATGACTCATTCTGACATTAAGTACCACAGGGGACTAAAGCTGGGTCAATCGTTTGCTGTGAAATAGTGAAGGAGAGAAATTCATTATTTGGGTCAAGACTGAAGTCCTCTGTCTATTGTGTATCTGTCAGGGGAAATGTCTGCCTGCCCATGCTACAGGCACATAGGTTGAGAATACAAGCTGCAGAGCATCTATGTTCTCAGGGCTGTGTTCACAGAAGGAGAAAAAGTCTCACAGAAAGGTCTTTCTGCAATCTCCTCACAGTTTTCATTCTCAGGGAGTTTGAGCTGATGCCGCTTTATTCATAAGCAAATACTGTGGACAATCTGACAAGTCTGCACCCAGATGCTCTGGCATGCAGATGCATAAATGCACAATGTATGTATATTTTAAGCAAACCAACTAGAAAGGAAGCTTTTGTGACAACGTCAGCAGCCGCAGGGAAACAACAGGAAATAAGCTAAAAATAAAATACAAATATTAGCTGTTTGTTATTTTAATAGTGTCATTTTTCCATGCGACCCGGTAGCATCCATTCTTTACGTCCTTGAACTAAATTAGAAGCTGAAGATGTCTAGCTGAATATGGGAGAGACAGTCCCAGAGGACCTGAAGAATAATACATCTGAAGACATGCCTACAGGGTTCGACAGACTACAATGCAGACTCAGCAGAGACAGCATCCACTTGCCCAGACAGGTCAGTGCTCCGTCTAGCACAGACACCAGACAGGGCTCCAGTGAGTGTCAGCCTGTGCTCCAGCCCTGCTCTGGGCCATGCTCTGGTGAGCAAGCTTGTCCCATCAATGGCTGCTTCAGCTCCCCGCTGCCACAGCCACTTCAATTTGCCCATCTATTCATGTAGAATAACAAAACCAAAAATAAATCCTGGTGACCTGAGCAGACTTCAGATAAAAGTACCCTAAACTGAAAGACTTAATGATATAAAAACTTTCTTTTTTTCTTTCATTTTTTCCTGGGTGTAAAATCCTATAGAAAGTTCAGTGTTCTTCCAAGAATTCTGTAGGTTTCTTTCATAAATGTTAGATGGTGTAAAAAACCCCATTTCCTACTGATTTTGCATTTCAAGTACAACATAGCTAGAAAAATCTGGTTAAATGTTGCCAAAGGGCCAGATAAAAATAATTAGGGAGTTATATTGTATTTGAAAGACCGAATCCCTAAGAGCCAAAATAGAATAAAATGTTATCTTAATAGTTTGAATTCCTTAGAAATTTACCTTAATGGCCTCTCTCTCAAAAAAAAGCTACTCGCACTATAACATTTTTTTCACACAATTGTGAGAATGTAGATAAGAAAAAGTCTTAACTATTTAAGAATTACATGTCTGCCAGTAAAGCTCAAGTCACTTAAATATTTATGTAATTTAGAGTTTATGCACTGCAACAGAAAGTTCACATTAAAAACAATCCTCTGCATGGTACTGTGTAACAGCTGTCTCAGAAGGGAGGAACTGAATCCTCATTATTACGGCACGGGCGTTCTGTAGTTGATCAATTGGTTTGCAAGTTCTTGGGTTTTTTTAAGAGGGAGGTAGGGTTTAATAGATATTTAATTCCAATTCGATTCTCCTGTGCTTAATTCTCTTATGCCTTATGTAATTCTCTTTATTCAAATGGTAAATGCTAAAGTAGGAAAACTTTTCATTCTGTATAATAAAATTACTATCACAAAGACACCCTGGCCTCTAACTGGAGGTACTTCAACACAAATGCATAAAAATTACACACTTTGTGAAAGGAAAGAATGAGAAATGACATTCCCAGAACAAGTAATTGGAGAGCAGTACAATAGCACAAGCTCCTTCACCTCTTGGATTATAAAAAGGTGTGGGAAGATTATTATTCTCTGTGCTGAGTCACGTTTTCCTCTTTTTCAGGCTAGCTATAAGGACCCTAGTTAATACTCAGAAAAGGTATATTCACAGGGAGCTAGGTCACAAGCTTTGTGATCAGTAAGGTGAAAAAATAATGTATCTGTGAGTTCCAACTCAGTTCTATAGGTCAGTACCAAACCCCCAAAACTAAGCAGTCTGAGCACCAAAATTCATATAAATATATGCTTTTTTTCCTGGTATCCTCAGGAGAATCATTGTAAGTTTTATTGAGGAACCAACTACTTGGCCATACTGTGTATTATTGAACATACTCACTTTCAGAGAACATGAAAAAAATTTAATCCCATTTTGGAGTAATCTCTGAGCTGTAACACATTTGTCATGAAAGATGATTTTCAATATTCTAGAGCAATACTTCATTTTCAGAGCACAAACACTTTTTCTCCTCTACTTTGTGTTTCCACTAAAACAGATAATAACAATTGTGTGGTTAGTTTTTGTAAAAACTGTGGAAAAATTTATTTTGTGAGTTATTTTACTGTGAGAAAACATATTTATAGATATTTGCCTATAACCAAGAACCTGGACAATGGGCAGTTATTATCAGGAATGCTAGTGCACACATTTGCCTTAATGGGACAGTGTTTCATGAAGTATCCACTCAAACTATTTAAATAGACAGCTGGATATATTACATTTCACACATCCCAGGGTACGCAGTTGCCTACCACTCAGGGCACTGCTCAGTCTAAGTGGGGGCTTGAATATCATCCATGATTTCCCACATCTCCAAGGAGGAATGTGGTAAATTCTTGCTCTTTCTTCCTGTCGTGGTTTCAGGTCAGCTCAGCCGGTAACAAAGCACCACGAAGCCGCTCACTCATCCCCACCCCCTCGTGTGGCCACGTTGGGATGAGGAGAAAATACAAAGGCAGGCTCATGGGTCGAGACAAGGACTGGGAGGAATCACTCCCCACTTATGGTCACGGGCAAAAGACAGGCTCAACTTGGGAAAAAAACAAAATCAATTTAATTTACTACCAATCAAAACAAAAACAAAACACAAGGGTATTAGGAAGGGAAACTAAACATCAGAACACCTCCCCCCACCCCTCCGCCTTCCCGGCTCAGTTCCACTCCCGATGCTTTCTACCTCCTCCCCTCGGCGGCGCAGGGGAACAGGGGATGGGGGTTGAGTCAGCTCGGCACACATCGTCTCTGCCGCTCCTTTCCTCAGGGGGAAGATTCTTCACTTNGGCTTCAGTTCTTCCCGAAACTCCCTGGCGCAGGTCCTTTCTGCGGGCTGCTCTCCCGTCTCACACTGCTTCAGCGTGGTTTTTACCATGGGGTTACGGCCATCTTCGGGAGCTTCCGCTCCACCGTTCACCCCCGTGGACTGCAGGGGGACAGCCTGCCTTCTCACTACGGGTTGCAGAGCCATCAGCCTCCTCAGGCGCCCCCTCCTCCCCCTCCTTTTCCATAACTCCAGTGTCGGCAGAAACGTTCCTCTCAGGTTTCCCAACCCCCACACTACCGGTTCCCCTTCTTAAATATG
Organism: Pandion haliaetus; assembly: GCA_013401275.1. Lineage (NCBI taxonomy): Eukaryota > Metazoa > Chordata > Aves > Accipitriformes > Pandionidae > Pandion > Pandion haliaetus. Next base: position 13,729 of record VYZV01026109.1, on the reverse strand, counting down.
TTCTCCCAGAGGCGTTACCACCGTCACTCCCCGCCTAGAGGTGGGTCCAACATTTTGGCGCGCGCGTCTGACATTTTGGGGCGGCGAATTCTTCCAAGCAACTTCTTAAAGGGGCCGCCTCTGCAGCCCCCCCTCCCCTGCCACCAAGGAAAACCGCGGCACACAAACCCATAACACTTCCTCAACTTCCCTGCACAGAAAAACTGCAGGGGTGATAGGTTTACAAACAAAAAAAATACAACTCCCTCCAAATTCTCATGAGACCAAGAAAACAAATAGATTGTTTCATTAAGAGTTTCAACAAATGAGCACTTTCCAAAGAAATATTGTTCTTTCAAAAATCCCAAACAATTCTCAAAAAGCAGAGTATCATATATCATGTTACTGAAGACAAATTTTTGAAGGCATTCGCTGGCTGCAGCCAGTAGACCCACTGGCAGTTCCAGTAAGAGAATTTTGCCACCTCTCCAGCACTCATGGATAGACCACCCCAGAGACACTCTGCACACATGCAGTCATGGATGTTTTGCTATTGCTTAATGAGAGGGGTCAGGAATTAAAAACGAAAAGAATCACTGCACTTTCACTGTTCTGTTTTACATACATCAGCTCCATGATCAGTGATATAATTATGGAAGGGTACAGCAGGGTACATATATTATGAGTTAATTTTTGTTATTTTGAGTTCATTTTTGTTATTTTGAGTTCACTAAGTATTCAGAAAATATGGGGAAAATTCTCTGTAGCATAAATGCTTCTTGATGTAAATCAGATAATAGATACTCCAGGGACACTCACTCCTTCTGCTGTTCCAGGATACTACAAGTTATGTGGTGTATTTTAATAAAGCTGTTTTAAAAGTCTTTTTTTTTCCCCAGATGCTTCAACCAAGAAATTTCTTTATACATAGTCATATATTAAATTAGAGTTCAAAGAATCATCATCCTTGTAACCTCCACCCAGTCTGGAATGAGAAATGCTGAAATAATAATAAATATAAATATCATACAATGAGAAAGGCTTTTCTTACAGCATTTCCAGATGAAGTGGAGGCAGGAAGTATTAACCTCACAAAAAAAAAAAAAAAAAAAAAAAAAAAAAAAGCCTATTCCTGTACAATATGCAGCCAGATTTTATAGAATTTAAGGGTGTAACAGTCTGGATGAACTTCAAATAAGGATCCAAACCTTAAGATTATTATCTCCTGAGGTTTCACCATCACATTAAAAGGAAAGCTTTAGTTTTATATTCAGCTATGATCCTACAAATACAGTGGAATATTTCTGAGCTTTTTCATTCAACATCTCTCAAACAGATTTGTGGCTGTATCTTCACCATTCCTTTAATCACGTATCTTCTGCCAAGAGGAGTATTCTCACAGACACACTTCTACCTCCCTAATCAGATCAGATCTGCTGTTGTGCATCTCCAATATAGAATTCAGCCAGAAGACAACAATGCATTACAAAACATAAGGGAAGAAATGAATGTGTGTGGGTGCAAAAGTCAAAAAAACCCTTGCTGGTTTAATGACAACATTATAAAGTATAGTTTACTCTCATGCCACTAAATAACGGGCATTGTGACAAATTTACTCACTTGGGTTGAAAATAATGAATACATTCTGGTGTCCTTTGAAATAATTACAGATCTCCACCCTTGGCTTCACATCAACAGCTGTCTGGAAAATGAAAAATGGTTGAATAAACCTAACTGAAAACCCTAAAATGCAGAATTATTACTAAATTGTTGTTAATTTCCTAAAGATACAGCAAGAAAATGTAAATATAAAGAGCAACTGTAGATGTAAGCAGTAGTTTATATACCTAATATCTATCTCCAATGAGCAACAGAAACTACTACATTAATCAAATATAGAACAAGGAGGGAAATGTAGCCTGACACCAGGTACTATGTTATAAAGATAAAAAATTTAGTAGCACTGGAATTTTACCAAGCCGGAAGCTTCAACTAGCAAGTGGGCTTTGCCTTCCACCACTCCTGAGGTTATTTTAATGACTATTTAGTTTTAAACTCAGCCTATTTTTGGGGAACACAAGTTCAGAGGGGAAGTAGTCTCTGAAGCTATCACTATGCCATGTCTACAGGAGCCAGTCCCATAACTCCCTTGAACTGGACAAAAATCAAAAGAGTAAGCGAAGGCAAATCCTAATCCCACAAAAACTTAAGCATATGCATCCAACTTCTTATAGGCACTGCACCTCCCAAATAGCCATCGCCATCAGTAATGATGTGTGGAAAAAGATTAACTTAATATACTGAAGAGTCTGCACTGGGTCTCAGATGCTGTCAGCCACTTCACAAATTCCCACCTCTCCAGCTGAGAGGAACATAGATAGAAGGAATGCACTACAGAGGGCACAGGGAAATTCAGGATGCAAGAGCAGCACATGGACCTGGCATCC
>VYZV01026104.1:614-13086 GCA_013401275.1 Pandion haliaetus | reverse complement strand
TTCCTTCGGAATATGTCTTCCCGATAGAGGAAGAATTAAAGGATACCAGCTGTCTGTGACTGTTATTTTACTTCATACAGGCAATGTGCTTATTCATTGTGTTTTGGGATACTGATACTACTGATAGTTGAAGTAAATGTGAAGCCTTCTATGTAAGTAGCTAGAAAATTATCAACTGTGGTCATCATTAGAAAGTTGACTGTCCTCGGCAGCAGCATAGTAGTGTTTGTAATGTTTCTGTGTCTAATTTGAAAGATGATCAACTTGTTTTCTACTGTCCGTATAGGGATAAAAATAAATATAAGAATAGTTATCTCTTCATGTTGTATTCTAGTTATATTCAAAAATAGTGCAGCATTTGTTCTAATGCAAAGCACTGATAATACCTACTTTTCCTTGTCATGAAATAAGGCAGGTAATACTCTATTCTTATAAATTGGGTAAAAATTTTTATTCTCTTCAAATGGATTACTTCTCTGAGCAACAGAGCTCACTTTGTACTGTGAGACTTAGGTCGCAACCTTCATTTATATATGACTTGCTCTTTCTAGACTTTATTTAATGATAGACTAATGAAATTTCAGCCCTATATGCAACAGAACTGGATGTTGACATTTTGGTTTTATTATAATAATTTTGGTCCTGTTCTTTCTCACTTTGAGCTTTTATTTATTTTTTCCCTGGTATCTGAAAGAGTGGTGTAGTCATTCTTTTAAAATAAATCTATACATGTAACAAATGCAGGGTCTGTCCACTTTTGCAGCTGGAATTCGTAAGCCAATAAGGAGTGAATGGTCTTTGCTGGGACTACACCCTGTCTGTCCATCTGTGTGGATGTGAAGCCAACTTAAAATTGATCTTATATCTGAATAGTTGCTCTTTGTGATTTAAAAAATCAGAGTTGGAAACATTTATTTGGTGAAGAAGATATAAAACTATCTGGTCAACTCATGTATTCACATTTCCTAATACTTATGTGACATTACATAAACCAAAAAGAAAGATTCAGGCCTCAATTTTCCATTATTTACAAGCAAGAGATATCACAGTGTCTTAACAGCAGATTGTCTCTACATGTAAGATTCAGAACCATTTTACTGCACCTTTTAGCTCAGATAGGGTAAGACCTATTTTGTTCTCATTAGATTTATAATCCCAGAATTACTCTCAGCACAGGCTGCTTAATGGAATGAAATTATGCCTACATTAGATAATACAGTAGATTTTTATAAAATTGAAGATGTGAATATGACCAAACTTGAATATATGTCACTCAGAGTCTTTTAAATTATCAATTAACTCTTGGCATCAGTAATATCAAGCAGCTATTAAAATGTAGTTTAGTGATTAATCCTCGAGTTTTTCTCTGTTCTTATACAAGGTTTTTTTTAGTAAAGTTGCAGTCCTAATTCTTTGTACAAAAACATCGTACATCTGTTGCTCAGAGTAGGCAGGATGTTGAAATTCCAAAGAGATAAATTTCTTCAGCTTTATGATAGACATTTAAATGTTCTTGGTTGGAAGGCGTGGGTATTATATGGTGTTAATATTTACCATCTTATTTTATGAGGTACTCATTATGATATTGCAATTTCTTTAAATACTGATAGACACTTGGAAACTGGAGAGGTGAACCCAATCTTGGATGTGTTATCCAGCTACAAGGATGTTACAGAGGACAGTTTTATACATGCAGATTTGTGGTTCTCAGTTCATGTCTGTGTCACTATGTTTTACTGCTGTAGGTCAGCATTAAAAAGGAGAAAGAGGCAAAGGTGAAAATTCTCTTCTGCTGTGGAAATATAATTGTGTGGTGGCCTTGTCTGGTTCTATGCATTATTCCATGCAACTATTATGAAGGGAGATACGTTATAGGATGCTAATATGGAAGACACCTAGTTTTTGCTCCAATGGCACATAATGTCTCTAGGATGTCATTTAATCCCAACTGTTCCCAGTCTGCAATTCTGTTGTAGCCATGATTGGTGGAGAAAAAGCTACTTGGCATATGGTGGTCTTACTGGGCAGCAAAAATATACGACCTATTGAAAGAACAGCTTGCAGGTGTATTGCTGTAAGAAAACAGAATTTCTTCATGGCAGAAAAAAAGCAGAAATAATGTATGTCTATTTGGGTTATGCTTCATTGTGGTGCATGAAACTGTATTACTTTGTCACTTGGAGGCTGAGTCTCAGTGAGAGCACAGATGAAATTCAGTATGTGCTGGCTTTTAACCAAATTTTAAAATATGATAGAAAGTTGTAATTTTAACATCTTATTATACTTAATGTTGCAGGAAAACCTAGTCTTTGTAGTCTCGCTAGTTCACTGATACATGTTGTGTAGCTGACATTAACTTTGTCTTGAGGCATACTAATAAAGTCTACAGAGATCCTAATAAACATTTTACCCTATCCTCAAAGCCATGTGTAACCTAACGCTTAAAACTGATGTTGAAGTAATGTGGGTTTTTTGCTGATTGACTTGATATAGATTTTTCTTATTCTAGGAAGTGAGGTTTTTATCTTATCTAGAAAATTATTGGGAGATGCAATATGAATTTTGGGATGAGATTCATTAGTAACTTGCTCTCTACTATTAGGTTTAGTGTTGCTTATATGTTATAAGACCACTGAGACAATACTCTTACAATTAATGGTGGTGTGAGTATGTGCATGTCCAAAGGCGTCATTTTGCAAACAGTGTTTCCTCCACACTGGGACCATTTGTGCTGTGTTCAGACTTCACATGTTCTTGTTGAAGGTAAGTGGTATTCAAAGAAGAGTTTGTCTTTTCTCCAAAATGTATGGGTGTAGTGATTTTTAAAATGGGAAACAAAATTCTGGGATCTTTCCCATTTTGCAATCTTTGTGCGAAATATTTGACATCTTCCTTGAATTATTTGCGCTGGTGAAAAAGCCTGTGTCTCAGCTGAAGGATGCAGACAGATAACGAGCGAGAGAGTTGTTGGCACTGTTCTGATTCTTGGAGGTCTGTGGTATTACTCTTTTTAGGCTTGTCATAGGCCAAACTGTTTCGTCTGGCACTGTTTAGATATGTCCAAATCACTTTTCAGAATGCAATATCTGGAGAATATTTAACCTTTGTTCTTTTATACTGTTCACAGGAGTAAGCCTGCTGGAAGATCCTCACATGAATGTAATGTAAAGCTTTATGACTGTAGCTCTACTGTGATTACCTTTATAAAAGAGGAATTCTAAGCCTCTAAGTTCTACTGAATTCCCTTGTTAACAGCTCCCATATAGTACAAAGCTTATTATACCTAAGGGAAAACTAATATAAATGATATTGTAGTATGCCATTAACAGGAGGGTGACAGTTTTACTTGCACTATTAGTTTCAGGTTAAAAACCTGGAGAGCAAAATATTTCATGTGCACTTGACTATAATTAACCCCTTATATCTTTCCCCTGTAGTCATATCGTTTAACAAAGCTTCGTTTGCAGTGGCTCAGTAACACAGCATGTGCTCCTACACATGCAAAGACCACTTCAGTGATTCCTTTCTGCTAGAGGCTTGTTATACCGTAGGGCAACTTGCAGGATTAATTAGTCACTCTCTGAGTTTCTTACTGCTGTTGCAAATTTTAAACACTAAGACAGTAGGCAATTCTGCATTCCCAGAGACTGTTAATACCTACTGCTCTGAATTCGGTTTTCATGTGAATACTTACTGCCGGTTGCTTGGTTTGTTCCGTATAACGTTGGCACATACAGGACAGTAAATGCTGTTTTTCAGGAGAAAGGAGAATGCTGGTAAAGTTGGATGAAACCGAACATTAGTAACGTTGTAGTTGGCACAGAGTTTGTGCGCTATTTGTATCTTATATCCACAGCACTTAGCTGTAGCATCAAACTGTGTCCTGCGCTGGTCTCATGTTGAAAAGGAGGGTGTATCCCTTTGTCCTTCAGTCAACTTGAATGCTTCAGCCCTTGCCTCATACGGGCGATGGGCTACAGAAGGGTAACCCTGCACAGATGGTCCTCTCGACACCAGTGCTTAGAAGAGAGAGGCATGTGGCTGGATACTTTGCTGAGTTTCCACCAGGCTTTTGGACACCAGTTTTTTGGACATGGTAAAACAAAGATCCTGGCTGGGTCTAACACGTCGCTCACTTGTTATCATTAGCCAGGAGAGTTTGAAATCTAGAATAGTAACAATTCTTACTGGATTTATGGCAAAGGGAGAAGAAAAGTTTGTGACTCAGCACCTTGCAGCTTATGTTGTTGGAAGTGAAATTGCTTGAATAATCTTTTAACTGCAGATCAATTCCTTAGCTCAAATGATGACTACCTGCGTGGTGACTGGTATACTATTAACAAATGTGTTGTAAGTCTCGTTGCATTGTAAAATATATTAGATACTTCATAAGTCAAAGTCTGTCAGTGTTAAGAAAGCTAAAATTATTGAATTGGAAGAGGGGAACAAAGAAAAATAAGTGAATTGGATAAATAAGAAACAAGTTTTACTGTTCTTTCCAACTTACTTCATAGAAGCGTAACACACATGATCGTATTACCATGTGCACTGGTAAAGTACTTCCCTGAATGCTCCGTTTGTGTGTGTTTCTTGCATGTTGTGTACCATCCTGTAGATTAGATATGTAGAGTAAATTTGTTTTCTTTAAGATTTGCATTTGCTATAAACTTGTGCACCCACATCTGCTGATTTGGATCTGTAGTAGACATTGATTAGTGGAACAGTAGACTGCAAGAGCAACACAAAAATCACAATGATGTTTTGAGAAATTTATTTCTATATTGTTTTCCAATGTTGGAGACTTGCACAAGACACATGCATCTGAACTGGAAAAGTAAAAATATTTCTGCATGGTTGCATTAAAAAAAGTAAGGAGGGAACAGGACATAGTAAGAATAATTCAAATTTTTTCTATTTAAGATTTTTTTTCAATTGTTTAAGAAACCTTATCCACTATGAAAACTACTTGCATCTACATGTGTTTTTTTCCTATTGATTTTGATATTAGTTTGGAGAGAACTCTATTTCATTTTGAAATTAAGGGAAATGGCCAAAATAAACAAATATTCACAAATCAGAGTGTCATTGAGGGAGCTGGTAAAGTATAGCTGTACACTGGAACCATATTTACTTGTCAGCTGTTCAGATTCTCCTGGTGAGCAGGGTCTAGACAAAATCTAAACCTGTTTTGTGACTAGTATGTCTAGACCAAATGAGATACTAACCCTCCCTTCTGCAGCAGCAGTAGTATGATAAATATGCGTGGGATATTCCAGGACTTGCAATCTTTTTTCAGTCTAAAAGATTAAATCCTGTGTGGGGAATGGTGTGCTTTGTTTAAAGAGCAATTATTACAGCCTCTGCCATCTACTTTAGTCAAAAGGAATAATTGATTCCTTTTCTCCTGGTGTGAATCTAGTTTCAGAATGATATTTCTGGAATTTTCATAATCCAAATTCTGAATTGCTTCGTTGTTAAGCTTAAAAGATGATAACTGCAGCTTAGCTGTCTAAGAAAGGTCACAGAAACTTGGATCACAAATTTCTTTTCAACTCTCTTCCCAGTCATTCTACAAAACCTTATAGTGCCCAACAGTGTACTAAATAAGATGGCTGCAGCAGGCATCCTTGCTGCAATGAGAGACATAACCATGTTTCAAAAATTGAGGTTTTCGGTCATCTCCACCCTGAAGGTTGATTACATCTCTCAAACGCTGAAGACTTGTGAACACTATGTACCAATGACTTTTTCAGGCCTTGTATGTGAAAAGCCTAATCTCTTCTTGCTTGTGCAGTATTTATCCATGAGAATAGATTTCCCTCTTTAAAAAAAAAAAAAAATTGCTGATGCTGTATGACCTGTGAACTGGAATGAACATTTAAAAGTACATTAAAAAAATCAAGGCAAAACAAACTTCTGAAATAGGTGTTTTCTGTATGCTGTGAATTGCTGCATGGTTGATGATGTTGTAAGGAGGTAGTGATGTGAGATGGGAGTTCCCTGTTTTGCTGGTGATGTGTTCTTTTGCGTTGCATAACTGCATTTTCATTGTGTTTATTATCCTATTTTATTTTAAGTAATATGATGGTCACTTTTCTTAAGTTCTATGAAAAAATTTGGTAAATGCTCTTAGAATAAATTTTAAAGATAAATAGTATGAAATCAAAATTAGAATTAATGACTTGCAAGTTTGTACTGGAAAAGAGTGATGAAAATACAATTCTGTCTCTCTCTGGGTGGTCACTTTAAATACAGAGGTGCAGAGAAGTTTGTAACAGAACTAGATTCCTCATAAGTTCAAATACTTTTTTTTCTTCTCCAATATTTAATACAAAATATTTACATTTTTTGGTTTGGTTTTAATAAAGAAAGTTATAGTTAATGTATAATTGAATAAACAGACTTTCCCATTCTGCTGCCACTTCCGTTTGTGTACCTTTTTAATTGTATAGCAGACCGTTCTTCTAATATACCATCTGTATTTTTTTTCTAAAGAGCAGTGGTTCTTAGTTATGTTTTTGTAATTCTACTTCTTCAGCTAGCATAACTGTCTGTAAAACTTGACTATAAGTACCTGTAATCACCTGCTATGAAACAGAAGAAATCTTTAAAACTGGAGAATCAAATTTGGCTCACAAGGTGTTCATATGAATCACAAGGCTAGTGATGCTTCTGGTGCTCTCTCGATTTCTCAGAGGGAAGTGAGAAATGTTTCTGCTGCTGCCACTTACTGATTCTGCAGTCTCTGTCTCTGTGCTTCTTTCTATTGCCACAGTACGAGGAATGTTTCAGGTAAAGCCTTGGCTAACCAACCCTGTGCTAAGAGGTGGATGTTCCCTTTCGAGGGGGTCTCTCTTTTCTTTTGGTTGTTTCCTGCTAAGTTATAGGAGGTTAGTTTACCTTCAGAAAGTCCACAATGTGTATTGCCACATCAGTAAAAGCCACAAACTCTACTACATAGTCAAAACTACTGACTTTGGTGAAGTGTGTTGAACATTTTGAAGAAAACAAGCCCTTCTTGTGAAGTAAAGGATACATATCTTATCAGGTGATTTTCTTCTAAACTGAGGTGGAAGTCTAAAATACCAGCTTCTGGCTGCAGTCTGTTGACACAGCAGGTCAGGAAGGTTCTTAACCCTATTCATGTCCATTAGGTGGGAATGCTTTCATAAAGACTTACAAGACTATACTAGGAAAATCTTTCTGTTTCTCATAAATGAAAAAGAGTAGAACAGTATTTTACAAGCTAAGATTTACAACATGATTTACTCAGATGATGAAAACATGAAACTGAAGGATTAGTTTGGTCATCATCTGAGAAATACAGTATGTTGGAAGAATCCAACTCGTGTGGTATGTTCATGAAACATGTAAAAGGGTTTTTATACTCTTGTGGTTACCAAGAGTGACAGGTGCAGTCTGTTCCAATTGCTCAGAATTACACTATTTGAGTTCGTCTTTCTTGTTTTATTGCTATCAGATGTCAAGCTTCTAAATGCATTCATGCATCTAGTGATAATAAAACATGAAAATGTCTGTGTTTGTTTTTTACATGTATGTGCATCATATTGGCTTTGCTTGCAGTAAAACTCCAAGACAGGCAAGGATTCTCTGTTCATTTGTGAATTGGATGCATTAGGCAATGTAACAGTTCTGGAAATAAGCATTGCATACATGCAAACCGATTATTTTTTCTGATGTGATATTTACTGTGAAAGTTTAAAACATTTATTCCTGTCTATTTTTCTCAACTTCTGGGTGGGGGTGTCACCTAAAATAAATTATTGCAGGGCTTATTTTAGCTTTTACAGATACTGAAACAATAGATGCCTTTAAGTGACTGATACAGTTTTAATTTCTGCTAACCTTCTAATAGTTTTTCATTAGCACTGTCCATTTTCTTCTGAATGGAGGGGTATCTGGATTACAGAAGAATTATCAAGCAGTTATAAAAAGGGGGAAGGGCTGCCTGTGACAATATTAGGTGCTGTAATGAAAAGCAGGCAGTATTTTACTGGCATCTGATTGTTCTGTTACAGTAATAGTTTTCATGTCTCCTGCAGTACAGTGCCAAGTCTTGCAGAAGATATGCATTGAAAGTGTTTTTTTGATAGACTAAATAAACTCTCAGAATCCATACTTCATAAGCCTGGATTGCGTTAAATGAAATGTTCAGTTTATTCAAGACTAACTACTTTCTTTATGTTCTGGAGAGTCTGAAAACAAGAAAAAAAATCTGGTAGGATTCCTGATGTTCACTGACATGGGGGTGGAGAGAGTCACTCTAAATTAACTCAAAGTTCTTTGGAACAGCACATTGTTAGTGATCAAAACCATGTAAGATTAAGCCTGCAAAAGATTGGCTTTATGTAATGAAAAGGTGTCAAGCTACTTAGCTGAAGCTAAGAGAATTAAATTAATTAAAGGCAGCGAAATCAGGTGTCCAGTGAGTACAATCATCCACCGATCAATATAGCATGTTAGAAAGTACTGGGGAAGGATCTGTTCAGAATGCTAATGGTGTGCAGCCTGCTAGAAACGACAACTGCCAGCTGGGGAGCTGGTTCATGCTTTCTCATGGGGCCGGTGCATCTCACGGCCACAGAGCCAAGGGGCTGAGCCTCTTTTAACTGCCACTGAACTGTGAGGAGGGAATGGCACAATAGTGGTGATAAGAAGTGAGTTGTTAGTCCTGAGTTCATGTTTACAGTAAGGCCCTTTTCCAAGTGGGAAAATGCCTTTGTCTAAATGACGCTTGCAGAATTTTGTCTGTATGGCCTCAGTCAGATGTAAGGTGCAATTGCCTTGAGTGGTCAGCTACTGCTGTCAGCCCAAGGAACCAGGCTTATACCAGGCCTCCTATAGTTTTACATTTAATTTATAAAAACTTTCAGGAATAATTTACTAAAAAGACTTTCTTGACTGCGTAGTCTAAGACTGTCTGAAGCCCGATAGTCTGTGTGTGATAGGGAGGTATGTGTGACAGCTGAATTATGCAGCTGGAGATTTTCTGCTGTTTTCATACAGTGCAGTAGAACCTGATTATGAAACTGATTATGCAAGATGCTGCAACTACTGAGCAGCCCCTTGCAGTGACAATTGTGAAAGAGAGACCCCAGTTTATGAAGTGAATCAGAACCCTTGAAAGGGACATGGAGTAAACTTAAGTGAATGATCGTGTAGGAAGTTCTTGCCTGAAAAAGATGTCATAGCCATGAGCCTTGCACCAAACCTGTCAGCCATATTAGAGAAGTCTAAAATTAGAGAGCACAATGTTAATAGTGAAAGTTAGAGACAACGAGAGTTATGTAGGATTTTTATTGTCTATGTAGTGAACAGGCTTAGAGGCTTCAGTGTCATCAGAAACCTTTATATGCCAATTAGCTGCTCAATTATAATGATTTTAAGTAAATTAGCAAATAAGATGACAATGGAAGTGACAATACACCTGAAAGTTCCAGCAGAGCTAAGCAACAGGAGGATTTTGTGTTTGGCATTTTTGTGTTGGAGTAACTGGCAGGTTGGTTGTTATTTTTGCCCAATGTAGGTGGGAGGGGGAACAAGATTATTTTGCCTGGATGATGACTGCTCTGGTTCTTAAAGAGCCCAAGGTTCACATTGGAGCATGCCAGTTCAATTGTTCTGAACAAATATGAATTAAAGAATTATCATCACTGTACTTTTATTGTTCTTGTAGCTAGAGATGTGTACAATAATCTCTGTTACTTTTAGAAGAGTCAGCTGTACAGAATGGTACTTGTTTTAAATTGCTCAAGTTCAGGGACTCTGCAGAAGTGTGTAGGTACTTGCTGTCTAAATATTTCAACACTCTCATTTTGTACTTACATGTAAAGTAATTTTTAAAGAACTTGCCAGTGTCTTTCAGGGTGCAATAAGAAAAATAACTGTGAAGAATTACTAGAAGTATTATTTAAATGCAAGTCTGGGAGGCAGAAACTTGTGACATTTAATCTCAGTACTAAAACTAATCCTTCTGTGGCATTTACTTGTCCTAGGATTCTCCTAATCTTATTACTACAAAATTATTTTTATTACTAACTGTCAGGCACCTATCTTCAGGCTTTAGCAGTTAATCCCCATGCTTCATTGGACCCATTGTACAAACAAGGGTGCTTCTTTTCTGCATTCCACCATGAGCATGCTGTAATCATTGTGGCTTGGATTCAGGAAAAACCCTAAAGTCTTCGTTCCATTGCGTTTTTAACTTGAGCTATACACAGCACACATTAACTGTATGCATGTATTTTGTCCTGGGTAAGGATTATTTGGGAGAAGAATGGAAGGGGTTAAATCCAATTTACTTTAAGTTTAGTGCCAACCAAATGCTAGTTCTATTATATATTCACAGTAATCAACAAAAGGTCATCCCAGATTTATTCTTTTAAAACCATCTGTGAAGTTCAATGACCAATCAGTTCAAGAGACTGGTTGCCTTTATCAGACCGTTCTTTAGGAATGGACTGTTGAGATAAATGCTGTTAATTAAATACAAATCCTTTTCTCGATTGTGCAGAAACAGCCTCACTACTGGTCCCTCTCCTAATCTTGTTATAACAGTCCCCTGATAGGTCTCATTAGATTGTCTTGTTAGCTGATACAGAGTCTATTTTGCAGCAGAACAGACAAAAAAGTTAATCTTACTCAGTTGTAATGTGTCTCAACCGCTAAAGGCTTTTTTCCTCTTACTTTATTTACTTTTGTTTACTCTTATCATCTAGTTCCTTTTGTTCTGTTGCCCAAAACAATAGAGGTGTGTGAAACCAGTAATTTATTTACTTTGATTAGTTTTTATTTAATCTGTCATGGTTTATTGAATTTAATTACTTTTAAATCATTAACTTAAACCGAACAACGAACAACGTGAGGGGGGAGAGAAAAGCCCTGAGAGTCTTGTACAGTGTGAATGGGATATGCCATGAGCTAGTTCCTGATTTGCCATACTAAAGGAACTTCTTCAGATGTCGACCTTTAATCAAGGATACCCTCTATTTTGTCAGGAGAATTTATGGAAATATTGTCACCTATAATTGCATGTGTGGGATCTTCTCGGTTTCTTTCTCTGTGACTTTCTCAGAGAGTCAGCTGCAGAGCTGGCTCTCAGTTACTTGAGAGATCCAGAGGTGCACAATCAGAGAAGAAACTAGTAAAACTACTGGAGGAGCCATGCTGTTGACTGAATGCAGTCATCTGGCATTGCTTGGTTCATTTTTCCTCCTGCTTCTTGCAAAGATACACCATGTGAACTATCTTTATATGGGCAAGGTTTTCCTGTATTTTATTTTGTGATTTAAATATATTTTTTTTTGTTTCAGAATAAGATATATAGCAAGTGGAAAAAAGTGTTTTGTCTATTTTTCAAATAGTTTATGTTTCTTGAGCCTGTTTTCTTGAAGAAAACTTGGAGGGAAATGGTATACAGAATAGTCTTAAGAGTTTAATAATATACTAAAGCTAATGATTAATTTTTTTTTTTAGGTCCTTGATTATTTAAATTGAGGCCTTAGTGCAAATGCTTGCATTCACTTTTTGTGAATGATATCTGCTCTACTTGTCCACTTACTGTCTCACTGGAGACCAATAGTTTGAGTTTTGACTTTGCAGAATGATTCCATCACCCTTCAGAATTCTCCTGTTTCTCAAAACTCATGGTAACGAAGGTACCTGCTGCTTCTGAGTTCTATTCTCTCTGGTATGAACTCTCTGCTTTTCCTTCTTCCAATGTATCCCTTTGCTTTTGAGCCCTAATTTGGTTAAAAATTCTGTGGAGTCAGAGTCTGGGGATTTTCCTCTTCCTTCTCAGAAATCTTTTGATGAAGTGAACATATCGTAAGAAGCTGATGTCAAACTCAATTAATCTTCTCCACAAAAGACACATACCAATGTGGAGTGAAGCATCAGGTGCACAACCCATCTGTCCTGGCTTCCAAATCTTCTTCCTTTTTCAAATGTAATTTTATTCTCCTGTCTTTCAAGCTCCATATTATGTACATGACAAATCCCCAGCTAGAACTGGCTCTCTGAGGAGGAATATAGGTGGAAAAAATGATGGCACACTTTAGGCAACACTGCACGTTCACATTTATTATTCATTCTTGGATGGACACAGTTTTATTCCATTTGGAGCTGCTGCTCTAAGCTTTTTACTATAGCATTTGTAAATACATACATGATACTGGCTCGCTGTTCAAAGAGGGAAGGAGGAGAGTATCCTTGGAGAACAGTGTCGGGAGTCTTTGCCAAGTAGCTGTATGTTTTAAGGATGATTGCCTGGCAGATGAAAAGTGGGTGGGCTGATTCAAGTGTGGGTGCTGGCATGAAAGAAGAAATAAAACTGAGAATAAGTACAGGAAACAAGTGTGCAGGAAGGAGGGACAAGGCAACTGTTTACCCAGCAACCTAATAGCCTTTTCAACTCCGGCATAACAGAATCACAGTGATCTTGGTGATTTTC
>VYZV01026085.1:0-13247 GCA_013401275.1 Pandion haliaetus | reverse complement strand
AAGAGACACTTGAATGTTAAGCTGCTAAGAAACTTAAAATATAATGCAAAATACCACATTTGGCTTCCTGTTGTCTTGTAAAGTATAATGAAAGTCCTGGATTTGTTGCTATCTATACATTTGAATGAAGGGCAAAAGTAATTTAAACAAACTTCTGCATAGCCAAATTCTCCTTTCCAAGTTATTATTCTGGTCTGTGTAACACATCTTTGATTTGACTGTTACATGCCAATTCTCTTGAAATAATTGGTGGTTCCCTGGTTTTATATTGTGGTGTGAGATAAAATGATACAGAGAGGTAGGGGGAAGTTCCTCCTTCCATACAGCAGATATGTGGGTTGCTCGTGTTGATAGATGCATGATGACAGAAGATGTACGGCCACATATATCTAACCTGCCAAAGATGTGTTGCTGAGAAGTTCTACAGTTAGCAAATTGATGGGTAGCAAAGCAATTTTTTCCCATAATAAGTATTATAATAGAGGGGAGAATCCATGAAAGAACTTAAAAATGCACATAATTTATGCATACAGAGACAGCATATGTGGTGTGCAGGTCAGAGGATTGTTAGGAGGATGGTAGGATTGTAAGGATTTTCAAATGAAGATGATGCTGGCTTTTCAGCAGCTGAGATTTTTCAGAACATCATCTGAAACTTTAGTACTACCTATTATTACTACACTTCAAACTTGACTACTGGCCTTAAAACTTCTGTTTCCATATAACAGAGTTTTAAACAGTTCTTTAAAATAGTTTTGGGGGTTTTTTTGAATGGGATTTTAATCTTTCTAATACTTGCCTGGAATTTAAAGTGTTAATTCCTGGTTTTCAAGAAAGCTGAAGGCAAAATAAAATAGATTTGGGAGGGGGAAGGTGGTATGGGCAATTTCCAGTTTTCAGGCTGATACCTTAGATATCATGCTCTAGCTTTGGGCAAGGCTTTTTTGTTAAGCTGTTGAACTGTAGAGCTTTGATTCTAAGGATTTAGGATGGGAACATTGACATACTCTTAATGACAAGAGACATCCTGCATGGCGAGTAACTGGAATGATTTTGGAGGCAATTTTCAACTTCTGCAGATGTGTTGTAGCCAACCTGCAGGGAGAAAGACCTGAAATATCACTATCAGAAATCACTTTGAACACTGCTTATTGCTTTATCGTTTGCTGTCAGTCTAGCTAGACCTTTCTCCACGTAGTAGGGAGAAGCTTTTATTCACAATGCCATTGCCTTTGTTAAAGTTTTTAATAGTGGATTAGACCATTTTCTTTAGTCTAAATTGCAGTAAAAGAAAGAAACTAATGGTTTTATTGTTATTATTATTAAAGGAAATAAGCTTTTCTGTAATGAAATTAGAGAACTGAAATCTTGTTGTTACATTCACTGGTTGTAGAAAAACAAAGATTGTAATCCTAAACTGCGGAAATTGATTACTTTGTTCAGTGGAGCTGTGCCAGCTTTCACCATTGGAAAACCTGGACCACCACTACTTCCTAATTTACGTAGCTTTCCAAACTCTTTCCTTTATTTGCTCCCAGCTGACCAGAAATAGTGTATCTTAATACTAAGCCTTCCATAGGCTCAGGGTATTTTATTAGCTAAGGTTCAGTGTTATTCTAGTGAGGCTCCAAGGTTGGTATTTGTGTTGAAAAAGAACTAGAAATCTTTCTATATTTTCTACAGTACATTTTCCCAGTCATTTGTAACTTACAGTATGTAAGGACCTTTCTTGTCTGAGTGAACTTCAGAGGCACACATCAGATATTTGACTGCAGAACCGAAGAGGACTTTTTGGTCGTGCTGTGTTCATCCTCAGAGGAAGGCAACACTCACAGAAATATGCATAATAGAGCATGGCATGTCTAAATCTTTTATGAAGTGCTATTTGGTGTTGTGGACTTACAATTTAAAAGTCCATATTAGATCTTTCACTATTGCAATTACTTTTGTATAACCTATGTTTTCATGTGTTCAGATGACTTGCATATTAGAATTGTGGAAGACATTGTGTTCTGACTTTTTATTTCTCTTAACAGAAAGGGAATCATATGCTTTAGATAGGAAACAAATGGTTGTACTACTACAAGGCATTCTTTAAGAGAGAGAAGTGAACACAGAAGTTTGATCTTTTTTTTAGGATTTTTCCCTTTTTTTTTTTAGATTGCTTAGTTTTTCCACAGTCCAACCAAAGTCCCAAATCAAATTAAAGCATCAGAAGTGACACCGCTTAAGAAGGTGATATATTATCACACTCAGTATTATTTGTTCTTAAGATTATTCACAAAAGCATGTAACAGGCCTAACTTTTATAAAGCATTCATGCATTGCAAAGTTGGTATTAGCTGCTGTACTGTTTTCATGTATGTTGCTTTATTTTTATGTTTCGTTTAGATATCTTGATACTTGAAGTAAAACAATGTGTTAGAACAATCATTATTCTGATCATTCGGTTAGATCTTTGAAAATTACGTATGTGATGTTCATTTAGGAGGATTTCTTAGAAGGTCTGAGATCTCATCTTTATTCAAATACTAAATTATTCATTTTACTCCTTATTTATTTCCCACTTATTCTTCCTTGTATACCTTTCGTGAAAAGCTTGATGATTTATTAGGTTTATGTGCTGTGTTAAAAGACAAGTAGTTCATTAATTCTTGTCTAATTTTAAAATAATCTCATTTTTCTTTTTTCTAAATAATCTCAGGATCATCTAGAGATATGGTGATACACAAAAGATCGTCTGGTCACAAGTGGTGTTCCGCAGGGCTCAGTACTGGGGCCGGTTCTCTTTAATACCTTTATCAATGATCTGGACGAGGGCATAGAGTGCACCCTCAGTAAGTTTGCAGATGACACCACGTTGGAAAGGAGGGTTTATCTGCTCGAGGGTAGGAAGGCTCTACAGAGGGGTCTGGACAGGCTGGATCACTGGGTCGAGGCCAAGTGGAAGAGGTTCAACAAAGCCAAGTGCCGGGTCCTGCACTTCGATCACAACAACCCCATGCAACGCTACAGGCTTGGGGAAGGGTGGCTGGAAAGCTGCCCAGCAGAAAAGAACCTGGGGGTGCTGGCTGACAGTCAGCTGAATATGAGCCAGCAGTGTGGCCAGGTGGCCAAGAAGGCCAGCAGCATCCTGGCCTGTATCAGAAACAGTGTGGCCAGCAGGAGCAGGGGAGTGATCGTCCCCCTGTACTTGGCCCTGGTGAGGCCACACCTTGAGTACTGTGTTCAGTGTTGGGCCCCTCACTACAGGAAAGACATTGAGGTGCTGGAGCATGTCCAGAGAAGGGCAAAAAAGCTGGTGAGGGGTCTGGAGCACAAGTCTTATGAGGAGGGGCTGAGGGAACTGGGATTGTTTAGCCTGGAGAAAAGGAGGCTGAGGGGAGACCTTATCGCTCTCTACTACTACCACCTGAGAGGAGGTTGCAGTGAGGTGGGTGTTGGTCTCTTTTCCCAAATAACAAGATGAGAGGAAATGGCCTCAAGTTGCGCCAGGTTTAGATTGGATATTAGGAAAAATTTCTTTACTGAAAGTGTTGTCAGGCATCGGAACAGGCTGCCCGGGGAAGTGGTTGAATCACCATCCCTGGATGTCTTTAAAAGAGATGTAGATATGGTGCTTAGGGACCTGGTTTAGTGGTAGACATGGCAGTGCTAGGTTTCGGTTGGAGTCGATGATCTTAAAGGTCTTTTCCAACCTAAATGATTCTATGTTTCTATGATCATTAGTCATCACGGAATATTCCATAACAAAGAAGGCATGTCTAAATCAAGTCCAGCTCCAATTTTTTCTTCAAACTCCAAAATATCAACTTAAATATTTTGTTCTAGGTGGAAAAAAAGTAGATTCTGTTCCATGTTATTGCTTAAAGACATTTTCTCTTGAAGCATCCTGGTAGTAGACATCATTAGCTAATTAAGAAGTCCAAAAAGCTAGGTGAAAATTTTCAGTTAATATAAATTAGAGGATGGATATATGAACACTAGCAATAACTGGAAGTTATCTACAAATTTTCTTCCCCCCAGGACATTTTGGCCAAGAAAGCAATAGTTGCTTTATGGCTTGTTAGCTTTAATAACCATACAGTGTTTAGTAATGAGGTTTTGAGTTAACTAGAGAGCTGTTTTACTGCTAACCTCTGCCAAGATGTTGTCCCACAAAACCCATATGTATGATGATTCATGCCCACAACTGAGAGACACAGATTTAAGCTCATGCCAATCACTTCTAGAAAGTGACAGGATGATTTAATGAACTGTGCCTGGTATATGGAGAAATCCTAGGGAACACAAAGCTTAAAAGTAGATGTGTTAAAATACATTAGTTCTACTGATTTAATATAGTTCTTGCATTTATTTCCAGTGAAAAAAGGTTGAATGGACTATTAAGTCATGTAAAGATTGCCAGGGGTTAATAAGTCATGATTTCCCCTGGGATTTGCATTTTTCTTTTCTGAAGTGCTGTGCTTTGTTGCCGAAAGAAAACCTGCTGTTTGAAAGAGCTTAAATGTATGAGTAATATAGCTGTTTCCCACTAATCCGGTTATATGCTTTGATAGCAGTAAGTGGTAGATGATAGGGGCAGCAATTCCATCCCAGCACGTTATGATTTAGTGACTTGGTTTCTAATGTTGACACAGAGAGTGTAATTTGTTTATGATTGTGGGTAGGCTGCAGTTTGCAGAAATGTATTTCAACTTCAAACCTTTAGAGGTGTGGAAAGCCACAAAAAGGAAAAACCTGCCTTACAGCAACAGATGTGTTAAAGGTCAGGAGCTGTAGGACTGTTTAAAATCACTTAGCCTTTGTAAAAATCCAAACTAGTATTTACTGTTTAGGAACTGGAAATTAAACGTTAGGTGCATACTGGAGATAATAGAATTGTGCTCTGGGAAAATTGAAAGCTCATCTTCTGCTCTTGTGTGGTTTCTGCACATTGACAAAAATCAGAAGGAAGATTTCTGGATGAACTGGCTTCAAAGAAAAAAACATGCACCCAGCCTATGAAATTATTGTTGGGGATAAGGGTGATCTGTGAAAGATACACCAATTTTTCCACTGATTTTTAATAGCAGTTTATCATGTAATTCCCACAGCTCAGTGGTTGCAAACCTGTTTACTGTGCCACCCTTATTCCCAAGTTGATACAATCTTTATGCCTTCCTAATTAAAATATTTAAATGTGATAATACAAAAAAAAAATTTTGTAAAGAGCTTTTCAATTTATTAAAGAGCTCCTTTCTCTTTCTGCTGCATGTTCCTTCCTGTATTCTGCAGATCAGATTGCACCTATATTCTCTTAGATATAGGAAAACATTTCTTCCTTTTGGGAAATACTTTCCTAAGGTTGTTTAAAAACTTAACAAACATGCCATGGGTGGAAATCTTAGCCTGAAGTCCTACTGAAGGGAAGAGGATGCTAGATTTTGCAGCCAGGTAGCCTGTTGTGCTTATGAATTCTTTGCTATAAGTTTTAGATTTGTATGAGTGTACTTCTGTTCAATTGGCAAAAAATTCCAGAATTTTCTTTAAAAATAATGCAAAGTTGGTTTCCTTTTCACTTCCATTTAATGTGTTTTTAGTGAATCTTAAATGAAATTGCATACTCAAATAGACTAAGAATTTTTTCCTGTGTTTTTCGATTTTGACCCAGAAAAAATCAGTGGTGGTTAGTTTTTCTAAATAACATCACTATTTGAACCAGAAATTAAACATGATCATGATACCAGTGTGAGATACTGGCACTGAAGTAGTTCTATTGGTGGATCTATAGGAGGAGATGAAAAGGACTCCTGTATGATGGGGCTTGCCAGCAGACTTGCTGATGTACTTGAGTCCTTACTTTCTCATTCTCCATAATGACCAGTATTAAGGAGAAAATATAAAGATGTCTGCCATCTTTTTCATTGTTTGGCAAATTAAAAAAAGATAGAGAATCAAGTTCCCATTGTAGTTCTGCATAAGCATCTCTCTTACTGATTTAATGCTGGAACATTTCAGGTAACAAATCACAGTAGGTCCAATTAAATATACAGTCTCCTCAGCATCTAGCTGTGTGAGGCAGTAAACAAATATATATTATTCCCCCCCCTTTTTNAGTCAATGAAAAGTGATATAAAGGCAAGTCTAGAGCTGAGCGTTGAGCTTCCTGATTCTCTTAACAGCAATCCATGTAATCGTATCATGACCTTGCAGTGTTTCTTAAATTGAATGGCTCATTTTCAAGACAAGGGGGAACAATGATAGCTGCAGAGAAACACATCTTCACAGGAGTGTTCCTTAATGGAAAATCATTAGCATTCCTTAATGGAAGGTCATTATCTTGCACCTTTCCTATTCAGGGACCGAGTGAACTGTTGTATGTATTTTCATACAGGTATGTTTAGTAAGCATTGTAGGTGCTGTGTTAATCAAAGCTCAGAGAAGTTACGATCAAAATCTAGTATTCAATTTCTGCATTGCTAATAACTGCAGGTAGAGCTAGGCTATGTATCTATGGAAATATATGCATGGGAAATAGATCTGGAGGACGTGTTTAGTAAATGTAACGAAGATGAGTATTCTGCAAATAACAATGGAGAAAATTTGGGAACTATGGAAAACCAGCAATTGTTAAAAAGTTAGAAAGAATTTTCTTTTTTAATGGCTTAATGAGAGTAGGAACGGAAGCAAGAAATGCAGTAGTATAAACAACATCATTAAATGTTTGCCTGCCTGCAGAGTTACAGTTTCATTTTGCTTCCCCTCTAAAGAGACAGTCGAGAAAGGAGTCACTGACACCATGTTAAAGTATTTCAGGTGGGGCTGGAGTTGAGAGGAAGGTTAGGGTAAGGATGATGTTACATCAGTTGGCTTTTTTGAAATGACGTTAGTTGACTTTAGTGGGACTCTAATCCTTAGGAAAGAAAATTACATAGTTTGTATCAAGAATAAGTAAGGGACCACTAGGAGTCAAACTTCTTGCAATCTTCTTCCAGTCTTCATCTGCCATGATGAACTAGAAATGCTTTTATAACTTCAGTGACACGGTTTAGAGACAACTTTCCACCTTAATAATCTATGGATTGATGGTTCACTTTCTCTCCTGGGAGGCAAACAATGAGTATTTGAACTCAGATTTTGACTATATGTCTCCTTTGTACTGGCTGAATACTATTACATAAAAGTGGATCTGTCGTGTCCCAAAGTTGGAGCAACTCAGGTTTGTGGATTTCCTTTATCAGAATTAAGGTGAAATGACACCAGGGGAGTTCAAACAACAATCAACATTTATTCAACCTAGCTAACCTTGCTCAAGTACAAGTGAATTTATCAATATGAGCCTTGCATCATGTCATTAAGCCACTGTTTGAAAAGAGAAGGGAGGTGTAGAAAAAGAAGTGGAAAAAAACCATGAAACTGTATCAGAAGGGGATCCCTCCCATTGAGTCATGAGGTTCAGAGCAGACCCCCTTGCTTTCTGAACTCCTTCTCAAAGAGGAGCCCAAGGGTGGCTAGATCCACTCCTAGTCTCGGACTTGGTCAACGGTTTATGTTTCAAAGGATGGGGTGTAGGGACTTGTGGAAAAGAGAGAGGAAAAAGAGCGAGAAAGAGAGAAAAGACAGAAATAAAGACAGAAAGAAAAGGAAAAGAGAGAAGAAAAGGGAGTCACCAGACCTAGGTCCAGCGTTGGTCCAGCCAGCATAGAGATCCAGTTCTGGAGGGTGCGCACCGAGCACTTGTTCTTCCTTCTTTTGTAGTGTGTTAGTCGGTGGTCACAACAAGCGCAGTTCATATTCCTGGGCTTCTCTGGAATCGGCCAGTGAGCTTGGGGGGGGTTCACTGGGGAGTTGCCTCTCTTTCCCTGCTGGCATGACTGCTTTAGATAGAAGCACAGTCCCATCCTCTGGGGGGCCCTCTCTTCCGGGCGCATAGGCTGTGCTCCTTCTCATGGTCACTTAAGATAAGGAATTGCAGCCTTGGCTTCCAGGTGCATATGCTGTGGTCACTTAAGATAAGGAACTGCAGCCTTGGAGAAGTGCGGTCCCACCCTCCGCAGGGCCCTCTCCTCCCGCCACATTGTCCTGTTCACACAACTCAGCGTTTTTACAGAGGCATCTTTTCCACCAAAGTTCTTTAATGAATGTTTGACACATTGACTATAATTTGTCAGGCCACCACAGGTTCATATCACTAATTTAACACAAAAAGGATTGGCTCAGATTTTACAAAAAAAGGTCATAGGTGTCTTCTCTGAGGACCAAAAGTGGTTTATGGCTGATTGCTTGGTTCTTGAAAACATCTCGCAGTCCTGAGTGAGTCACCTGAGAAGCTGGATTTCAGACATACTCTCAAACTCACAGAATTTGACCTTTTTTTGGCTGTTCTGGAGTTCATAAATAGGCTGATAACTGATTTGATCACAGCTGAGAACTGCTGTCACTGGGGAAAACTCTTGTGTCCATAGACTCACAAAACTGTCAGATATAAGCGTGGCAAGAATCACTAGTTGGAGCCCAATAAATTGAATGGTGCATAAATAGTTAATATGTCTCAACAAATTGCAAGGAAAGACTCTATGTCTTCATATCAATATTTAATGCTTTCTTGCAAGATGCACTTTAGACAAACATCTACCACTAAACGTAATTGTTAAGGTCTATTACAGAAGTAACCATGGGAATTTTAAGGACCAGTGATACGTGGGTGGTAAGACAGTATGCAGGAAGTCAGACTAGAGTATCTCATTGCCTCTTTTAGCCTTAAGTTAAGAATACATAAAGGTTTTGGTTGGTTGGTTGGTTGGTTTTTCTTTTTGTTTTGTCCTGCTGGCTTACGTGTTTATCCCAAGTAGCTGTTCATCATCTACCTTAGGTACTAATGGACTGGAAAGTACTTCATCATCCTTGTGTGACATGAATACTTTAGCCTTATTCTTTGTAAATAGCGAATATTTACCAAGTACTTTTTTCTGTGTATACTTAACAGTACAGCCATATCTGTCTAGAAACAGATGTGTTCAGTAGTTAGTCCTTCTCTTATCCCTAGTGTCCTTATAAATTCCTTGTTATCTTCAGTTTAACCAGCACTACAATATTGTCTGTGCAGTAAGACAGAACAGCAAATACCTGTGTAAAACAGACATATACACAATAGTCCATGATAAAGAGGTGAAAATGAAGTGTTACTTTGCTGTCCCAGTGGTAATACTCCCTATGGTACTTGCTTACATTTTTTTTAATATCTGGGTTAAAATAATATGCCAGTATGTAAAACCAATATAACACAAAAACCATGGTGATGTTAGTGCAGGGTCAAGTCTTCTCTCTCTGAGAATTACAGCTAGCACCAGGACCACCTCCAAAAGCCAAGCTGCCAAGTTCAGCTGAGAACTGTGCTCAAGCTAGTAAGCCTTTGTAAAAGTACAGCCAGCCAGATGCCACGCAGAAGCTACTCACGTTTGTATTCAAAAGCCATCTAGCCATACCTGGTATATTGCTGGGGAATTTAGAAAGAAAGTATGTGTTTCTACAATTTTTTCCTGATTTCTCATTTAAACTGAGATTTACATAGGTACAAATAGGCTTGAGAAACCTTTAGAAGATTAAGTTATTTTTATTTTAGAGTTACGAAATAAAAACCAAGCCATCTAAATTTAGGGATTTGTTTGTTTATACATATATTATTTTACCTGTTAGGGGTAAGTGTATCATGCCAGATTCAACACCCCAAGAGAGGTGAGGCTGCCGCAGGTCCGTGTCACAGATCCAACCAGTAGTGAAGCTGAAAATGTGTTCCCAGTGGGCACATGCACACGGAGCACATGTATATACCACATAACATATATGCATGCATATACATACATACCAGGCCAGCCACACAGGTAACACAGATGAATGCAGAGCATTCATGTGAACACCGGCAGTGCCAACAGCCTCATCCTGCTCCCCTCTCTGGCTGAGGTGGGTGGAAGTCTGCTGGTGAGAATATATATATGTATGTCTACTGTGTGGATCCTTCCAGCAGCTGGGCTCAGACACTCCATTTGCCCAGCAGCTTTCCCTAGATCCCAGTCAGCACCATTGCTGCCACTTAGACATACAAGTCCCCAAAGCCACAACCCCACTCCAGTTGCTGCTGTAGACCATCTTATGTTCACAAGCAGAGCTGTCGGGGTCTCCCTTGGTCCCAATAGCCAACCCCCCACTGTGATGTCACCCTTAGAAACACAACACACACATGGGTTTCACTACTAGAGACCTCGAGGACCAGCACCTGACACTCATTCCAGGTGCTGGTAACATGGACACATGGGTCCCTGTGACCCACAGTCCCACTCCAGTTGCTGGCACTGAAGACACTCCAGTCTCTCCAGCTGCTGTACCATGGACACACAGGCCCTGCAACCCGTGGTCAGACTCTGGTTGCTGCATTCATGCACCCATGCACAGACACACACGCAGAATAGAGAGTCCCTCACCCAGGAAAAGAGGTAAAAATGGAGTTTAATAAGAAGGCAGGACAAACTGCACTGATGAGATGCAAGACATGGCCAAACATACTGACCAGCAAGCTATTTACTCAGGAACAACAATTTTTCCCCTTACCCCTCTTATTTTCCCTCAGTTTTTCATCCCCAAATCACCTAACCCTGTCCCTTTCCTCACCCTGGTTCTTCCCTTAAATATTCCATAGTAAGTCCTGTGCAATTCTAAAAATCCTCTTCCTCTACATCCCATAATGTCTCACATACAAACTCCCTGAGTCCAAAAGGGGGGCTACTGTATTATAAAGTATTGCCTAGGCCCTAGTTAGTTGTGGGAAGTGAAAAATACCTGCAGAAGGCAAGTAATCCTGACTGTCTTGAGGACAAATTACGGGCAGGAGGTGCTTGTCTGTCTCCACTGGCTGTGGGGAGCGCGTGACCCACTGTCTTGGATTGGGCTCCCAATTAAAAGATAACTGAAATGAGATGACCTGAATTATACTACATCTGCTCAGCTGAGAATGCAAAAGGGAGTCAGTGGGAATAAAAACAACAGGCACTTTTAGGTTATTTACACCTCTTTTTTCATCTTGCATGTTACTGTTTGCTTTAATATATCAGCTATTTTTTTACTGTTGTGTTATTAACTGTAACTTCAGTTTGCTGTGGAAGGAAATGTTCAAAAGGTATGTAAGAGAAAAAAGGAATGGAAAGAGTTGGAAAAGGAATAGGGAAAATCTTAAAACAAGAGCTGTTTCATTTTAGATCTGTCACAAAGTGTTAATTCTAGGGAATAGAGTACATGACTGCATGAAGAGCCAAAGGAAATGGAAATTAGAAGCTGAAATTCTACATTAGGGTGTCAGGACCACGGATATTGCTGGAAAGAGTACATTTATTACTGTACAGTATAACTGACAATTCCAGGTGACTAGAAAAGTCACCTCCATTCCCACTTTGAGGGATTGCTTTGGGCATCAATACAGATTTTTACTGTCTCCTCTTATAGTTGTCAAATGTCAGGAAGTCAGACTTCTAACAGCACATGGCACAGGCTTCTGCAATTCCCATAATAGATCGTAGCTCTCTAGTATATTAGTAGTATTTAAAATTAGTAGTTTAGTACTGTATAAAATGAGGTGATAGCTCTGCATCGTGGTTCCACTGGTTAATAAATCTGTTGGCTATTTCCAGTTTCTTAATTTTTAGCAAAGCACAAGTTTTGCTGGAGACCGCTGCTTCATCAGACTATCATTGATCCTGTGAGTTTTTATGGCAGATGCTAAACCAAAAGTGCATTTCTGTGTCAGCTTTTCAACTAAGAGACAAGTATTAGGGGGTGTTGTGACAGTATAATTAAAAATCTGTGGTGGGTGAATGATCTCGTGAACAATGAACTCATTTCTTACCGGTTCTGAAGAGGCCGGGCTGGGCTGGCTTGAATGATTCTTCTGGGGAAAGATGACTCACCATGTTAATGAAAAAAGAAGAAAATGCAGACTGTCCATAGATTTGGGACAGGGTGAGGGCTATTTGTTCCATGGCCCCCTTTTTTTAATAATATATTTTCTATAAAAGTCATCTATTTGGTAGATCAAAATTTCAAGATTTATGTGGCAAGATGTTAGTTTGGTGTGAATCTAAAGGATCTCTTAACTTAGGCAAAACACGAATAAAATACTCATCGACTTCTCAAGTCTCACACTTTCAAGACTCACCCTTTTCCCTCCTATCTCATGCTTCCCTGCCTTAGCGGCAGCATCTCACACATCAGCAGTGTGCTGGTGCAGCCTCCTTAGTGCTCGCAAACCCCCGCACCATGCACAGGCAGGCACATTGCTCCGCCCTGCAAGGGTGACAGGCACCTTTAAGTCAAGCCAAGGGAATATGGAGATGACATTGTAGCCTCTTGCCGTCCCCCAGTTATGTGGCCTGATGCTGAAATGTATGTCTGTCTTATAATTTGGTGCACTGACTAAATATTCATCTTACTTTTGATGCCCTGAATAGCAACCTCACTTATCCAGTGAATTTATAGATAACAGTTTAGTATTCAAACCTTTCTCTCTGGTGAACAGCGATAGGACACGAGGAAATGGAATGAAGCTGTGTCAGGGGAAGTTCAGTTTGGACATTAGGAAGAGATTCCTCACCGAGAGGGTGGTCGGTCACTTGAACAGGCTCCCCAGGGAAGTGGTCATGGCACCAAGCCTGGCAGAGGTCAAGGAGTGTCTGGACGACACTCTTGTGTATATGGTTCAGTTTTGGGTAATTCTGCAAGGAGCAGGGAGTTGGACTTGATGATCCTTACAGGTCTCTTCCAACTTGAGATATTGTATGATTCTATGATTCATCTTTTTGGCAAAGGATGTTCTGTGTTCTAAACAACTTGAATTTGACTGAAAGAAGATTTCCACAGCCAAATGATAATAAAAAAAAAATATCTACAAAATAATTTTCTAAAAAAGTCTCTTCTTGTTACAGCTCTCTCCTAGAGGTGTATCTGGGTAGCAGTGCCATACAGTGCAGACTACAGGACTGCAGCACTACAGTAGTGCAGTAGTACATATCAAACAGCTTTCTCTGGGGGATGCTGAAGTTTACATTAATGCAATTTTCAGTACAAGTCAGAAAAGAATCATAGAGTCATAGAATCATAGAATCATTCAGGTTGGAAAAGACCTTTAAGATCATCAAGTCCAGCCGTCAACCATGCCCACTAAACCATGTCCTGAAGAGCCTTGCCTATGCGCTTTTTTAATACATCCAGGGATGGTGACT
>VYZV01026081.1:1516-15341 GCA_013401275.1 Pandion haliaetus | reverse complement strand
ATGCTTTATTGTAGAAGTTAAAATATTGCAAGTCATGAAAAATGTTCAACTGGCATTCCTGTGACCTTCTTGCCACTACCTCTGGTACTTATTTGAAAGCTTCAGCTCACTTTAATAATCCTTCTCTTACCCTATTAGTAACCTTCATCTTTTATACACATCTCATTAGCTTTCTCAACAAGAATGTTAATAAGATCTGCTTTAATTTTCTTGAACACCCATTCGTGCTTGCTTTTCCGTCATCTTTTCCTCAAACTTCTCCCATTGGCCTCAGTGACCCAACACTCAAGACATCTTTGTCTCTTCCCTCATCTCTCCCTCTTGCTTGTCTCCTTTGCTTTGTGTCTTTTGCTTGGCAATACAAACGTGGTCTTCAACATCTTCTCAGCACTGGCTCTTAATTTCACCTGTCTTTTCCACTCCCTTCTTCCCTTCGCATCGAGGAAAAAGAGGATGCCCATCTCATGACTTGTTGTGAGATGACTTTTTGGCATGTGGCAGGGAGCTGACTGTGTTATCACCCATGCCTCAGGCTATTGCACGAGACTATTGACTATTTTGAAATATTCTTCTTCTCTCTCTCTTTTTTAAGTCTTGAACAATTTTACAGTAAAGGGAAGAGTGTCTTACCTGACTCTGCTTCTTCTGTGCCCGTTGCAAAGGCCATCACATTCTCTGGCACCACACAGCATGTTATCTCCTCCTGTATTACGATTTCCCAGTCAGTGCAGTCAGTCATCAACAATTACTTGTTTCCACTGAGAAGCCCAAAGTTCTTGGACACTATGATGAGTATATGTGAGTAGTTCTTCTGTTATTCAAGGGAGGTGGTAAAAGGGCAGAAGATTCCTTCTTTCATTTATAAATGGAAGTGTTCCTGTGTTTTTTGTTACACCTTCTTGTAGGCCAGCACCTCTACTTGTTATGGCCTTATTACAAATCTTTTTGAATCTAAACAGATTTTAAGCTTTTCTGACTGTGCAGTATCTGTTAATCCATAAATTATTTATTCAACACCTGTTCTACTTGCTAGTCAAGCATTTTTGCCTTCTCTTTTGATACAAGTTAAGCAGCACAGGGGTGAAGCACGCTATAGTATATTTAGATAATGGATTGTAAACATACCTCATTTTATTAATGATATATTTTTTTGTACCTTTGGGGACAAGTTGTACACCTGTCTGTGTATCTGCATCTGCAGATTATTCTTCCATTCAAGAATGCTCTACATTTAGTTTTCTACTTTTGACATTATTAAAAATCAATCTATTGTAGGAACTCGCCCTGCAAACATCCCGTGACCCATTTGAGGTCTCCTATACCTGCATCAGAGGACGCCAAGGCTTTGTCCTCCTAACACATATGTTCATAAGCATATTTTGTTTTCCTATTTATTTGCTATTAGAGGTTTTGTGTTGGGTTTTGTAGCAGTTGCCTTGTCTATCTCCAGCTAACTGTGGTATACCCCAGCTTTGCATTTGAGGCATTGCTTTAGGTAGTGATACCAGTTATTGTTCTCTTACCTGACAGTATTAGTGAAGTATGGGGAGGAAAAGAAGAGTGGGTTTCTGAGCTAAAGTCACCTAAGAAATAATTTGAAACCGTAAAATGCTTTAACATAAGAGAGTAACAGCCTTGGCTACATTTTTACTATAAAAGCAATTTGGGATTAATTTAGTGCTCTAATCTGTTCACAAATCATTTGCAAAGAAATCCGATCAGTAGACCATATTAATTTTTCTCAAGTATTTTCCAATTGTTCATGCAGACCAATGTCAGCCTTGGAGGACAGCTACCCTTTCTGATTACACTTATACTTAGTGTGTGAATGATCACATATTGTTTTAGTTTTTGATTTGGCTGTCTTTGAAATGACAAAACAATTGAAGGGCAATGAATAACTAGTGGCAAATACTAGTTTTCATTTTGGGATCTATCTTCCTCTAAATATACTTGCAAATATAGACCAGTTTGTAAACATTATTTACACTTTTTTGTCAAGTGTCACTAAAAGATCAATTATTTTTATTTCAAACAAATCTTCATGAGGACTGTACAAACCAACAGTAAGTTTCATTCACAGAAATACTTTCTGTGATGTAAATCACTGCGACTGAGTATACATAATTGTAATTTTCAGGTCCAGAGTAGTATTTTAGCATTAGCTTGTATAATGAACTGTAAACATGCTGAAACGAATATTGCTCATATATTTCCTACTAATATACTTCTTTGCAATATGACCACAAAACAATCTCAATGCTTTCATTTCCACATTCAATTTTTTGAAATCAGTATTGAACTAACATAGACTTTCTTTTGCATATAATTCAGTTACACATAGTTTATCTGTTGGTTCTGAGAATCTTAACATTAAGTATTTTCATATAAATTACTATTTTTAAGAGGAATCAGTTGGAATATATCAATTTGTCTTGGTCAAGGGACATAAGAACTTGTAGCTTCAGAGTGACAGCTGTTGGAGTGACAGGGTATGATGATGAAAGAGGATCTCTCTCCATAAATGTCTCCTTTCTGTTCTGACAAGAGTGAGGCAGATCTCAGCAGAGTAATGTATGAAAAAAATCACCATTCAATCAAGCTTGTTTGCACATGGCAAAATAGTAGTAAGGCTTCTGTGTGCCCTTCATCCTTCCCCATTTATAAGTAGATAGGTGTTTTAAAGGTAAAGATCAATAACTATCTACCTGTCTAATGTATGTGCATCATTGCACATTAGGCTTTAAAGACATGTCAATTTTTTTTAGACATGGCTCAGGTACATCATAGAACCTTTTAAGTCGCCATCAAACTGAGACAAAGGAAATGGATCCAATGTGCAAATGTAGCGTGTTTCCTACACCAGGCTGTATTACTTATTTTACTGAGAAGGCTACTTCTATGCTTCTTTATGTTATAGTATGCTGCGTATTGCACTTTTGCTTTCATTTTGTTCAAAAGATGGTCTTGCTGTTAAATAACATCAGTTAAGGATTAAAGGAGAAAAAAACCCCTTATGACAAGAGATGGCAAAACTGG
The DNA here is from genome assembly GCA_013401275.1 of Pandion haliaetus. Classification (NCBI taxonomy): domain Eukaryota; kingdom Metazoa; phylum Chordata; class Aves; order Accipitriformes; family Pandionidae; genus Pandion; species Pandion haliaetus. The sequence goes on along the minus strand of VYZV01026081.1, from coordinate 12,302 downwards.
GCCTTAGTCCACAGAGGAGTCAGTAGGTGCTCGGCACTTTTACCTGTAGGCATTGGGTTGTTGCGACTCTGGTGCACAGTAGACTGTGTAAACAGCTCTGCCCAAAATCTGGCACTGTAGGCACATCAGTAACACATGACGCTTCGCCACATTCACTTAAAATAAAATTCTTCTCCAATAGTTGTCAGTGTAGGAGGGTAAAACTAAATCTGCTAGTAACTCTTGCTGTATATAGTTCATAGTCTGCAGTGTATAGGTCTATAATCTGTAGTTTAATGCTATTTATTCTACACTTAATTTGTCTAATTATTTGTATTTCTCAAGATGTCATCGCTACCTCTGGTTTGCTTCAGAAGACAGCAGGAAAGATCCAGAAAGGCAAACCAGTTCTTTGCCCTACACTTTGTGTAATCATTGGCAAGTTGCTTTGATTACCTGCCTGATTTTCTTCTGCTCTGGCTCGCTGGGTAACACTGTATTGAGGAGGTGAATCTGAACACAAAAAGCTATTTGTTGACTTTTGAAATGCCTCCACATCAACAGCTCTTAATGTAACAGCCTTTCTCCTAACATAATTTGCTTTGTTGTAGGGTTTTAAGATGCAGGATAAAGGACAACATTCTGACTCATCCAATCCTATTGGAGTGCCATCCTCCTCCTTAACACAATTTTCAGATTTCATATTGTCCTGGCACTGGACATATTGCTCACTTTGGAAGAGCCACAAGTAATGCTGCAAAGACTTCCCTTGTGTTTTCACCATCCTCATTGCCTTCTGCAATCAGGAAAACCCATAGGTGTTTCACTCAGGTGTTAGTGCACTGTTTCCCACTTTCTCCAGCGTGCCTCACATTCAGGAGATAACTGTTTATCCACTGTTTGAGGAATGCATGCAGCCTTTCCAAAAACTCCCCTCAGTGCCAGTTGTGTATTTTCCTCTTTAATTTTAAATCCTTGTTTGGCAGCGACTGATTCTTTGAACCATTAATCCTAGCTAAGCTACACTTGACATCAGAAAACATGACATCCAGTATTAACAAGGATGCTCATGGACTGTCTGCTTTCAGTACCGATATTCTTAAATTTTCCGAGAGCACTAAATGTCAACTTTGGGTATCTTCTTCCTCTGATGAAGGGCATTCACTTTCCTATATTTTTATATTTCAGAGCACTTTTTCTTAATCATTCTTTTTTATTTATAGATAATAGTGTTTTATAAGTCTAGGAAATGTTTATCTTAAAGCAGGATTGGCACTAAGACTATCTATATATAACTAAAAGTTCATGTAAAGTCTCACAAATGTTTATACTTCTTTGTAGTTTTAAATGTGTTGCTGATGGAAGAAAGTAGTACACCAAATATGTAATGACAGGGAAAAGATTTTTTCACCTTGTGTTAAGTTCTTCGTTTTCACAGTTGGATTTAGAATTTCATATTCTGATTGAAAAATATTTTATTTGTTATTCAGCTAATGGTTTTCAACTTAATTTTTTGTCTTTATGTTTCTTGTCCTTTGACTTAATGTTTGTTTCTAGAACTTGTGTTTATGATATTGTTTCCATTGAAAAGTGTGACAGAAGTCTGTCTAATGTCAGCAGAAGCAGGACTAAGCCCATTGTATTTTTATTTATACATTATTCTGAATAACCAGAAGCATGACTTTAGTGTCTGTAAATTTATGTAAACTGTCGTCTGCTAAAATCTCTCCATAATCACAAATATCTCATAAATATTAATATGAAATCAATTCTTTAATACATTTTTTTAAAACTATCCCAACTATTGGCAGTAGTTGTAATTGTTTCGTCTTTCCCTGAAAAAAACAGTAGAACAAATTAAATTACTGCAAGGAACAACTCAAGTGACTGCTACTGTTGAAATGCTCAGACTAGAGGAAGTACAAAAACCTCTTAAAGGCAGGGAGTGTTTACGTGGGAGTGAGGTGGAGCTGGACATTTCCTTGTGATTTTATTTTACTGGTTCAGTTTTTCTTCTGTACCTTCAGGGATAATAAGAACTGGGAGTTCTCTATGACCTCTGTGGGAATTGCTGGTTCTCAGCATCAGTCAGAATTTAACCTCTTTGTGGGAATTTTCTTGGCTGCAACTAAAATAACTACTGCTCATAAGGATAAAGTATCCGTTCCAGGTGGTTTTGTCATTCTTACATGAAGTGCATCGCTTAGGGCATCTCAGAGGCCAGGTCATTTAAGCTTTCCTTTAAATATGCTTTTCCTAGGTGTTAAGCAGTAAGGAGAGTCTCTACATTAGCCTCCCAGAAGTACCCTATATTTCTACTTCTGCAAGGGTAATTGAATTTTTTGTTTGGGTTCCTGGAACAAAGTATTTTTATCATTAGCAGAATTTTAATGGAAAACTGTAGGGACTTTATTTTTCCAGTATTCTCAGGGGCAAGCAAGTTGCCTATGTCTGCATGTGCATTTGCCAAGCTGAAATTGAAGCAGATCTCTGAATAGGTACCGCACATGCAGAGACTTGATTTGTGTATGCTGTCGTGGTTTCAGGTCAGCTCAGTCGGTAACAAAGCACCATGAAGCCGCTCGCTCACCCCCCACCCCCTCGCCTGGCCACGGTGGGATGAGGAGAAAATCCAAAGGCAGGCTTGTGGGTCGAGACAAGGACTGGGAGGGATCACTCCCCACTTATGGTCACGGGCAAAAGACAGGCTCAACTTGGGAAAAAACCAAAATCAATTTAATTTACTACAAATCAAAACTAAAACAAAACACAAGGGTATTAGGAAGGGAAACTAAACATCAGAACAACCTCCCCCCACCCCTCCCGCCTTCCTGGCTCAGCTCCACTCCCGATGCTTTCTACCTCCTCTCCCTGGCGGCGCAGGGGAACAGGGGATGGGGGTTGAGTCAGCTCGCCACACATCGTCTCTGCCGCTTCTTTCCTCAGGGGGAAGATTCCTCACTCGTTCCCTGCTCCACCGTGGGGTCCCTCCCACAGGAGACAGTCCTTCACCAACTTCTCCAACGTGGTTCTTTCCGCGGGCTGGAGTTCCTCACAAACTTCCCTGGCGCGGATCCTTTCCGCGGGCTTCAGTTCTTCCCGAACTCCCCTGGCGTGGGCCCTTTCCGCGGGCTGCTCTCTGGTCTCACACTGCTTCAGCGCGGTTTTTACCATGGGGTTACGGCCACCTTCGGGAGCCTCCGCTCCACCGTTCACCCCCATGGGCTGCAGGGCCATCAGCCTCCTCAGGCTCCTCCTCCTCCCCCTCCACTTCCATGATTCCAGTGTCGGCAGCGATGTTCCTCTCAGGTTTTCCCCCCACACTACCGGTTCCCCTTCTTAAATATGTTTTCCCAGAGGCGTTACCACCGTCACTCCCCGCCTAGAGGCGGGTCTGACATTTTGGCGCGCGGGCGCGACATTTTGGCGCGCGGGTCTGACATTTTGGCGCGCGGGTCCGACATTTTGGGGCAGCGAATTCCTCCAGCAACCTCTTAAAGGGGCCGCCTCCACAGCCCCCCTCCCCGCCACCAAGGAAAACCGCACCACACAAACCCACAACATATGCAAAACAGTATTCCCCATAAACACAAGAGTGCTGTTGGTTATCAGATTTTTGGATTTGAAATGGAGGGTCAGGAGCGCGTAGTGGAAGCCAGCATTGTCAGCCCCTTAGCTCTGTCTTCACGTATTTCAACAACTGATTCATTTTCAGATCTGTTAATTCTCATTGTTTCAAGGAATCAAAAGTCTGAAGTAGGCCTCAACATGATGTCATTGGGAGAAAAAACCCGTTATTTTAATTTTTAAACATATTTTAAAGTCAGCAGCAAATTAGGATATACGGAGCACAGGCATTTGGTTGCACCACGTTCAGAAATAGTCTTTTCATTTCGGAAACCGGAAGTTCAGGGTTATTGGGAAGAGTTGGTGGTCACTGCCCAGCGTGGCTGAGCGCGCCCTGTCTGGGGTGGTGGCGGCGGCCGCTAGGCTTGGTGCTGAAACCCAGGCGCCGCTGGCACAGCCTACGCTCTGCAACGCTACCCCCAACTTCGAAATGGTAACGTATCAATGTACCGTTTAAAGAAAAATAGAAAAACAAGACTATAATAAGCATTCCACAGTCTTGTTGGTGCCTTTCCTGTGTAAAAAATTATTTCTTATCTGCAGCTGAGTTTATAATTTAAGTTACACAGTGCGTTACGGCCATTTTCTGCTTAACAATAAATGCGTCTATCCTTATGTAGGAGTAGTTTTTGTCTAAGATCAAAGAGAAAAGGCACATTAAGGTCACCATGAAGATGCATGCAGAACTGTATAGAAGATACTTCTTTTTAAGCAGTAAAGTATTGGAATAAATGGTTTATGTATATTTTCTGAGATTAATTTGCTCCCTCAGAATGCCACCTTAGAATTAAAAAAAACCAAAGTAGAAATCAGGAATTTTGTGAAATTCTTTTGTGAAAAGTTATTGGGTTTGTGCGTAATTGTGTTTTAGCCAGTTGAACTATGTATGGAGGAAATTGATTTTGAAACCTGATCCTTAAATTATAAAAGAATTTTATGAAAGAAATGATGATACTTTTGTTAAAAGGCTCTGTTCCTGTGTACAATTGCAGAATTTTTTGCTTAGATTCACATATTATTTTGAAGATGAAAAGACACTCTCTTTGTTTTTATAAAATTGTAAAAAAGTAATAAGAATATTACTTAGTGTATTTACATACAAACAAATGGTTTGTTTAATAGAAAATAGTTTTTGATCTTATTTTTGTTCCCATTTTCTAATTTTGTAGAATATTTCCTTGCCTGAAAAGTATCACATAAGAAATGGAGTACAGTATCTTTTAGAGGATTTATGGTAATGCTGCTGAATTTAGTTGAGCATAAACAGCATGGTGAGCCCCTCAGGGTCTCTTCATTTTCCTGACACACTCCACTGCTGCCCCATTAACACTTCGTCTGTTATTGCCATCTACTCAGTTTAATGAGTATCTTTGAATTTGAAGTTCTACACAAGAAACAATAGCTAAAATAACTGATGCACCTACTGCAGCTTTCAGCAGAGAATCCTATTCCCTTTGTAATTTTATTTAAAATAAAAAGTACATTTCTATTCTTCAGGACTGTAGTTACATCGTGACATTTTCTTTAATTACGGTAGACACTAATCACAAGCACTGAGTAATGACTACAAATATGATGCTGTATCTGTCTGTGTAGAAGGTAAACACATGCTGAATAGCTGCTAGAGGGGGCTTTTCCTTACTTTAAAATTCATCTTATTAATACTGACTCTTTAATGTGAAGAAGGAATAATACTGCTGGAGACTTTGTGCTATCAAAGCGGAATATTATATTTCTTCTAAGAAATCACAAGACAGGAGGACTAGGTGCTGTTTTCTGATACCTGTCTGAATCCAACTAACTGCTGTATAGGGTCAATATGTGACTCATTAGATTGGATTCCTAAAACTGAATTTATCACATTCCTCTGAATACCTGCATAAAACATCTTAAATTATTAAACAATAAGCTGCATTATCAGACAAGGGCTCAACCCGAATTAAAGCCTGGATAATGCTGCACTGGGACGTGTCATAGGATTTAAGAACAATTCTAACTTTTGTACTAATTATTAACGGATCAGCAAAAGCAAAGATCGCTTTAAATCACCTTAGATATTTAACAGATATGGAAAGTCTTTGCAGAGCCAAAAAAAAAGTCTGAATAATTGAATAAATTTCTATTATAGAAAACAGAGGAAATCAGTTGGATATTGGAACACATTTTTATATTAAATGCATTTATCGAAAACCTATTTTTAAAAGCTAAGATAACACATGAGTGATTTTCTCTGTTCCTGGTAAGCTTGGTATCCTTTAGTAAAGTTTTTTTTTTCTTTTAGAAAATGAATCTGGAAGAAAATTGGTGAATCCAATCCAGTGGACCTACAAGCACTCTGACAGGCTCAGAGAGCAGAGTCTGGACCAAAGAGCAATTACCCCACCAAACGATTTCAGGTACAATTGACCTAAATATAGCACTCTCTTGAGATTATTGACAAGAGTTCATTTCCTGTAGTGCTTTTCCTATTTGCTACTCCTGGTAACCACTGTGATCTTATCTGCCTGGTGCTGCATGACTTCTGGGTTGCAGCTAAGAGTTCTGTTGTGCATAATCTTTAAACAGACAATTCATGCTAAAAGAGTCATTTGCAGTTAAACTAGATGATGCATATATTATTCTTGCTGCTGAAGTTACACAGAGCAGGAATGAGTGCCTGAATTCCTTGGACCCGAATGCACTGGAATTCTTTTTACTGTGAAATCAGAAAGGTAGTACTAGTTAATTGTAATTAAATAGGAAATTTTATTTCATTAAACTGTAACAGTAGAGTCAGCTGTGAAGGTTGGATAGGGTGGAAAACTTGCTATTTGTTTCTTTATATATATATTTACCCCTAAAGTATGGCTTCCCTTAGTGTCATCCTACCTCCAGGCAATCACTGTAGTTATATTCTGGCAGGAAAAACAAATGAGCGTATAAACTGAGTGCGTAAGTGTACAAAATGTGGTTGAACTGAATTCAGAGGCTGGTAATGATAAAACCTATTTCAGTTTTGAAGAATGCATTTTTCTTAAGCATTGCTTGCAAACTTTTGCAAAATGCTGGATATGTTTGCATTCCATGTATGTGGGATATAGAGAAAATGGATAGTGTTCCCTTGGTGTTCATCACACAGAATGTTTTTTGCATCCTATTTCTTTCACTGAATTCTTATTTGGCGAACCTACGCATTGCCCAGAAATTGAAAAGGCTAGTATCAGATTCCATGCCGAGCAGCTGTTGGGGAGCCATTTTTTACAGACTGCTATTAACTAATATAGCAGGACAGAACTATGCTATTTTTTTCCTGTGTATCCCCTATGTTTTCCCAAAAGAACATCAGAATACTTATTAGGGGAATAAGCTCCGCTAATAGCCATAGGTCCCACTCTTCAAAGGAAACTCAGGAAAAAGTTCAGTTGAAAGCTGAATAATTTATAAGGAAGAGACACATAAACAATATATTGGTCTACTGACTTGGTTCCTTTGATGATGATGATGATGATGAACAGCAGTTATAAATGTAGTTAGACTCAGGAATTCTATACTAAAATAAGATGAAGCATGAATCAATTAATTATATTACATAGTAATTAAGTTATTGTAGGGAAAATGTGGATTAAATATAGGAGAAAACTTACCTCTGATTTATTTTTTGCCAATTTACTGTAATGAGTTGATGAGACACATCATATCACAGTGGAAAGCAATAGTAATTTGAAATGCAAGTATAAGAAGTAGAAAGCAGTAAAATAATCTGTAAAAGTGGGATGAGAATATGCAAGGCATTATTAAATGGATTCTCAGCTGGAAAGGTTGAGGTCATAGAACTTGCGCTGTGTTTTAGGATCCTGAGATATCTGTGTAGTCCATTCTGGTGGGCTGCTAAATAAAGTAAACTTAAAGTTTGAGAAGTGAGGGAATGTATGTGAGAAAATTAAATGGATTCTTGAGAGGATCTTTCTGTTGTAGTCTTCCACAGAACAAGACAATTAAGGAACCATGGGCCTAGGGGGAAGAAAAAATAAAATCAATCCTGCCCTAACACAAAGAGAGAGATAACTCATAAGCAGCTACCAACAGCCCCAGAGTCTCAATTGAAATATTTACCTTCTTTACATTTTATATTTTACAAATGGAACTTCTCATAGTCTTACTGACTCTTGCAGTTATGCAAGGGCATAACCTTGCAGGCTAAATCCTGCCTGTGTGATTTTTGTTATTTTCTTTTGTCTGCATAAAATATATCTAAAACTTGATCTTATATCTGCAGAGGAATATCAGATACACACATTTTGTTAATTGCTCTTTACATTCCAGATACCTGGCATAGCTGACATACAAACAGCTGTACACACTATAGATGAGTAAATCAGTTTGAAACAGGAACTAACCCTTGAAAACCTCATGTCAGCTCCCTTCTCTGTGTGAATGGTCTTTGTGAGGATTGCTCACTTCAGCTGGTGACAGATAGAAACATTCTTCTGGGCCTTATATTAAGCTCCGTCTTGTAATATATTATGGACCCAATGAAAGGTACAGCATCTTAAACATTTTTTATATAGTTGTTTGACATCTTCAGGGGATTCTCTGGTCTCTTGCAGGATGCAGACCCATAGAGGACAGTATCATAGATTAGGGGTTTTAAGGCACTTTATCCCTGCTGCTTTATTCAGTTTGCCCCGCTAGGATGGTGAAAAGACATAGTAAAGCAACCCTAATTAGGCAGCATAGAATCCCTGGTATGCAACATTCTTCTTAGCCAGCTTTATATTCTTTCTGCTTGTTCTACAGTGCCTCAGGGAATGAGAAAAGTCTGGTCCATTAATTAGACAATTAGCTTAGAGTTGGGAAAGATGAGTTCAGGTTTTGTCTATGCCACAAACTTCCTGCAAGATGTTTAGCTAAGTATTGAGCAAAATTCAGCAAGACCTAAGGATCAGGGATTGTGACTGTATTTTCTCTGCTTTTGAAGCAGAATCAGTTGTCCTTCCATGTTTCCGGTATCTTAGTTACCCCACTTAAATAATTAAGTAGTCAGAAATCTTAGTTTGCCTCATTAGCTGGAGTGAATTCTCTAGACTTCTCTATCATACTGTTCTTATGTAAGGGTATTGATGGAGTGGCAGGGATGCAGAAAGCAAAATAATGCCTTATGTTAGTTCAGAGTATTACAAATATACTATCATGATGATGAGTTCATGTTAGCTCTTGGCAGTGTATGTCTTCCTAATATGACCTTCTAAAAAAGCAAGGTTCATCAATCTAAACGTCACATGTTGCATAATTACCACTGTAAATTTAAGTAGTAGAAATCATCACATAAAACTGTGCTTCTTTCTCTTTGTCTCTCTCCAGACTTAAGTGGTTTCAAAAATGAGGCAGTAGGCTCTTTAAATTGCGGTTTCTAGGCAGCATCTCTGCTCCTGTGAACAGGCATGGTTGTTTATATTGCATGGGCCAGCCAACTGTGATTGATCACAGGCTGCTGCTGATGTTAGCACACTAAAAAGAACAGTTATGTTAAAGCTAAAAATGCCAGGGCAGGGTCAAGAATTAGAAAGAAAAAGATTCCTGTGTTTTATTGGATATATAGCTCATCCTGCCAGAATACCTAATCCCTAAATCATCCTGAAAATTGTTTGGGATCTAAAATCAAATTAAACCCACTGTCAAAGGGCATGGTCTCTCTTCACTGCACTGGCAGCTACATGCATAAATCCCAATCCTATATCAAGGGGAATACATGGAATAAGTAAGAATTTTTTTTTGAGAGAAAGCTGCTGATGATAGAACTGATAATTTTTGTAGCAAACACTTAGGAAGTGTTGGAGTAATTGGATTAGAAGAGGTAAAAAATAATTTTGCTAGATCATTACAGCTTCTTAAGGCTGAATCCCTCCTTTTCTACTACTCTAGCATTTTATGAAGAAGGGATATCATGTAGCTTTAGTTTGACCAGTTTTCCAGTTTTTAGCTCTGTTATGTGATCTTAAATGATTCTTTTGTCTTTCTGAATATTGGGCTGTAAATTTTGGTAGGCAAAAAAAAATTTTAGCACAGATGCACATTTTACTTTCTTCCACTTCAGATGAATTACTATGTATTGCTTAGCTGCTATATCTAACTGAAGTATTTCTTCTGAAGCGAAGGAAGACACAGAAGACTAATTTGAAAGCCAAGTGGAGTTAAGAGAAAGACTTCATTGATCAAATAGGGTTTGGATCAGGGTTGAGGTAGGTCAGAACTGTGCTTTTTATACTGTAGAAATAAAGCTGTTATTAACAAGCCTATGTGTAAAAAAAGACTTTCATACACTGAGAGAAAAGAGATGTAGAAGTACATTGCTACAGCAATAGATTCATCTTCAGTGCACTGAAGAATGCCAAGGAAAGGAATATGCTTGATAAAAACTGTAAAAAATCTTATCCAATAAGTAGCTAAAGTCAACAGAAGGTACATGTTTTCTAGTCAATCACAGCTATAATCAGAAACTGTTTTAAAAAATGTTTTTAAAAGCATGGCGGGAGGACAAAAGACTCGCAAGNAGCATGGCGGGAGGACAAAGCATGTGCAGATTCTTATAAGCTCAGCAGTCCTTTCTGTATACAAATACAGTTTATGACTCTGTAATATGTCCTTATTAATGTTATTGTAAACAAAATTTAGAGAAAGAAAGGTACTCCAGAAGTTTCCTCTCTTCTTCCAAACACATTTTGGGGAAGGTGCAGAGGGAGCAGATACCACCATTTCACAGTCACCTTGTGCATTTCAAGAGGGAGCTGCTCCACTGTGGTTTGGGACAGAGCAGGGCATTGCTGCTCAGCAGCTCTCAGTAGTATTGTCCCCAGATGACCTTGTGGATGGATTTCTATTTCAAAATCATACAGAAGTTAAATATTGCTGAAAATAGCATTCACTCTTGTTGTGCTCCCTTTTATGGCTTCTGGGATGAAATCTATCTGTCCTAATGTAGATGTCTTTTATATCTAAATTGTCTTTGGCTAGGCTGCCTTTATAGTCAATGGAGAGGAATAGACACTTCTAGGGCATGATTCATCTCTTCGGAAGGTAGACATCTAAATATGTCAGATGAATCAGACTGTAGAATAGCATATTACTTACTAGTGAGAATAAAGAAAACCTAGGGATCAGCTTAGGTGTTGATGCCTATATTGCAGAATATCTAAAGTGAAAT
>VYZV01026074.1:22346-58781 GCA_013401275.1 Pandion haliaetus | reverse complement strand
ACTAGTTTTTTTTTCTTTTCTCCACACTGATATCAGAGGTACCGGGCTCAGGGCCTATGGAGAGATTTACAAAAGGATTAAGACCCCTCTCTTCTATTTCCTGCTGTGTTCTAAGTTTATAATTTGGAATTGGTTCAGATCATAACACAGCAAAATATTACTGAGCAAGCTGAGTAGCTGGGCCTTTTTCTTTAGTTTGGCTGTTCTTCCAAAAAACCTTTAAAATGTCCTTTTTGTCCTTGTCATAAGCAACCCTTTATCAGTATGGTGTTTATTTTTCTAAACTGAAAATGAAAATAAAACCATACTTTTCTGATCTGCATTTAAAATGAAGTGTTCTTAAAATGTTCTTTCAGCTCTTATGTATATTCCTGTTGAACTCGTTAAACCTGTGCAACAGATTAAAATTAAGAAAACAGTAACTTGAAATTGGTCAGATGTGGAGAGGCCCAGCTACTGGAGAAATGAGCTCGAGACTGACATAGTGAACACTTACCATATGTTTGATTGTAAGGAACATTTTGATAGTTTCCTAAATGTATTTATTTTAATTCACAGATGGGTATCATATATAGCCAGTGTGAGAATAATCTTTGAAAAATCTGTTGCTTTTTAAAATCAAATTTCTGAATTTGAAATATACTGACAACACATTAGACAGAATCCTGGAAGCTCTTCCTGGTAGATTGGGTTGTCTTGTTTTAATTTGGAGAATATTTTAAAAATTGCTAATCCAGTGTAATTTGGGGTAATTATTAAATGCTTCTTAGGCTTATAGTAATATATCTAATTATTTACCTATAGATATCTTAGGCAGTCCTCTTAACTGCTGGATGGTTATCTATGAAGCCGTTATTTCATTGATTTCTGAAAATCTGAAAGACAGTTTTCACTTTTTTACTCATTTGTTTTAATTACAATTTCGTGCCGTAATACCTTTAAAACAACAACAAAATACCGCCTATTGGAGGAATGAGCTAATCTTAGTTGGTTTATGGTCATAGCTCCTGAGGTGAATTTCTCTGAATATGCAAAATAATATGTAATATGACAAGCTTAACTTGAGCTAGAAAGCAAATAATTGCTTCTACCTTCTAGACGGCATGAAAGCTGGAGATTTGAGCTGGAGCAGATTCTACTGTCCATTTCTAATAAACACGTGACAGTCTGCAAGGATATGTGGCTTGCTTTCGTCATGGGTGAGACAGATGGTTGTGTAAACTGGGTAGCTCTGCTGAGAGTTTTCCCCATGTAAAATATATGCATATGTATCATTTGCATATAAAGACAGATGATATAAAGATCTTCCTTGCTCCACATATCCCAATACTGCAAATTTGTCTTGAGTAAATGTATCCTTTTAGCTAAACAAATGAAGTCTCAGAATGTTACTGTAAACACTGTATTGGTCAGCAAGTGTCAAACTCATTGCTGTTGGAAATTACTTCTGTTGGTAATTACTGAATACAGAGAGAGGAGCCTGGACTGGAACCAAGATTGACATTTGGGCTTAATGATATAATGAGGCTTTAATAAGCCAGTAATAGGCAGCCTCACAAAATGAGATGAGCGAAGATTACAAACACATAGATCAGTTCCTTGGATCTTAAATACATAAATTGTATTAATCTGTATTGATAAAAATTAATTGCTTATTTTATATGGTCCAGATGTAATTATAGATCAAGATAACATTTCTTAATAAGGCAACATAGCCTTTCAAATTTCAAACCTTATGATCTATGCAACCATGACTTTAGGAGACCTAGAGCACAAGTTCTATTTGCATCTTTATTCTGGCTTTTTTTCCTCCCTCTCTCCCGTCTTATGTGGTGCCTATGCCCTTTCTGCCTTGACTCCATTTGTTCCGATCTGTTGTACTGTCTCTGGTGTCATTATATTCAGGCCCCAGTTTGAAAGTCTCTCTGTATTGGAGTTTTATGTTACAGTGATGTGATGGCCGTATCAGGCCTCTAGAAATTTTTATTTTCAAATTTAAATTTAGTAAACTGAGCATAGGAACAATCCAATTGACTTTACTGCAACACGTGTATAAATACATGCAGTTTTATGGTTGGAAATCTGCTCTGCAGACTCAAGTTTACTGCAGTCCCATCAAAGACTGTGATACTGGAATCCTCCCACACAACAAATCAATGTGACAGGGTCTTAAATAAGGAGAAATAAGGAAAATAAGAATGTGAAACTTTTGTTATACTGCACCAATTCTTACCGACTAATTTCTGAAGGTCATCTGTCAGGTTTTTTTATTATACCATTTTTAGTGTGAAATATATAGGAGGACCACCGTGTGAGCTTTTAATTATTATCGTTTAATAATGCGTGATTTTTTCTGACCAAGAATCAAGTCTTCCAATTCAGGTTTCTCTGCTCTGTAGGTTTTGGTTTATCTGGATGACCTCTGATGGGATTGCAGATAGGCTTCCCGGGTAAGTGTAGCTCTTGCAAAACTGAAGAGGGTTTTTTTTTAAAAAACAAAAGTGTCCAAAATTTAGATATTAATAGATACCAAACAGGTCTAAGCAAAACAACAAAGAGATGCCCTACATGGATTACTGAAGATCCTTTTTCCTCCTTGTTGCTCAGCTTCAATTTTCTGTGAAGTCACTGCTACTTCTTTTCTGATTGCCATAGTATTTTAAGCTTTCTGCCAAAATAGGTGCTAAAGATCTTTTGTAGAACAGAATGTGAAAGAAAAACAACACTTAGAGGTACACTAAAGAAGAAAAAAGATCATAGCCAACACTTTTCCTTTGCTGGTCTCGGAAAAAAAAAAACCCTTTTTTGTGCACATTAACCTCAGTACACACAGTGTGCACAAGTATGTGAGTTGTTACGGTGAGGTAGTATTTTTTCATAAGGCTCTTTCTGGCGTGTTTGGCAATACGTATTTTACATGTAAGACTCTTTGAGTTAGCGAGTTTCCTACGTGTATAAAAGATATATCTGAAAAACAGGAAGGATCTATCTATTCTGGTAAAAAACCCAAAAAACCCAACCCTGTTAATTTAATTTAGATTACATGTTACTCCAAAATTAATGTAAAAAGTGCATCTTCATAGTCACATGTTTATTTGACAGTCCTATTAAGACATCTTCACTCTGAAACAGTAAAGGTGTGTAACAAGGAAAAAACAGGGATTTTCAACATGACCAATATTTTTTAAAATTTGTAGAATTAATGTATATTTGTTTTTTCTAAAGTCTTGTCAGACCTCTCTGACTTCATCAAATAAATTGAGAGACATGTCCTGGGGAAAAGAAAAGCTTATGAAAAAAGAAGTGATGTGGCACATGAATTTTACTAGTGAGAGAAGAGCAATTATAATCACTGTTTTCACGGAGGCTTTTTGCTGTTTTTTACTTGCCAATATATACAGCTATTTTTTTGTCAATGTTATAACTAGCAACCTCTAGCATACTAAAGCTGACTTGGATTGGAGGTAAAAGCAGTGATCAACTAATGGTAAGATGGACATATTTTAATGATGTTGGGAATATATAAAACTGAATATATTGTTGGCTCTGGACACAAGTGCATCTCATGTTGCTGTTTTCCTTGCTTTGTTTTGGTTTTGTTGAAAACTCTGCATTGTTTCTTCTCATTAACGTAAAATAACTGGAATAAGTTTCATATCACCATTCACCATTCCCACTTGACTTGACATTTTCATAGTTCAGATGAGGCTCTAATAACCTTTCTGAGCTCTGCTCGCTCTAATGATGTCCATTCATTTGAGCACGGCTGCCATGGTAAATAGTATACTTGTACCTAATTAAAAAAAAAAAAGCTGCCATGAGAATGAATATTTAGCATTTTTGGCAAAAATACAATCAAAAATACAGTTTTATGGTAAGAAGTACAGTTGCCTTGATAGATTTTTTTTTTTTCCTTCGGACATTGATTGGTTTGCTGTACACCTTGTCTTAAGGTGATAGCGATCCAGAAAATTTGCTAATGTGATAACTCAGTTTCCTGTTGAAATTACCTTCATCTTCCACAGCAGAAGAAAATGGTGTCAGGATTTACTCTGAAGTTTAGTTTGGTGTAGTTTATGAATATAACTGCGGAGTATTGCAGAAAGGGTGAGACAGCCTTACATGTGGCAAGATTTACTTGTGGGGGCCATAGGTAACGGCATGTGTCAACTTTAAGGGTGCGAGCAGTAAAGAAGAAAAGGGGGGAGAGACGGAAAAAAAAGGAAAACTTCCCAGCGGTCAGCTGGGCGGAGGAAAGGCAGGGTCTCCCAGAGGAGTGCCTTCTCCAGGGACCTGTCCCACAGGGCCTGTGTAATTCTGGTCAGGGCCTGCTCAGGCATCCCGGTACTCCTTCCCGCTTCAGTGCCCTTACCAGTTGCAGTGGGTGATGTGACCAGGGTGGGTGCCCCACACTCTCGGGCTGTTAGGCTTTCTGCAGGCATGTTACTGCGTCGTGCTTATGGCCTGCTTAAATGACTATTATCTACCTCATTACTCATTAAGTCTTGTTTTCCTCTGAAGAAAGGAGAAGCTACAACACAAGGGGTAGGAAAAAGAGGAGGAAAGAAGTAGTGATTTTCATGCCCTGAGGCACCCAGCATAAGGGTGTCAGGATTTGCAGCTGCAAAGCCCTGAGAATAACAAGACAGGAACATCAGCATGGGAGCAGGGGGAAACCTCTACCCCGCAGCTGAGGGGTGAAGGCACGGGGCGGCTGCAGAATTGCGGAAGGCAGGCCCTTAGCATTGCAGAGGTTAAGGCCCATCGGGCCCTGTGGAAGAAAGACTAAAAGTTAGAACAGCGGTGACAGGCAAAGTATTCGAAAGGAAAATATAGTAGTCCTGCACAATTATTTTTATTCTCTTTTTAGTAATTTTTATAGTTTTGTTTCAATCCTTTTCCACGCTTCACTAAATGGTGGCTTGGGGAAAGACAGCAAAAGATATTTTTACTGTACAACTAAATGTGGGAAGAATCTAAATGGCATGGAATACTCCTGGAGAGAAGAGGAGAGAGTAGATGCTCCATCTGTGAGGGTTTTCTTGTTTGCCACAGCACTCTCTCAGGCCTTTTTATTTCTGATGTTTTGTGTTTGTAAACTGGTGACGTTTTGCAAATCATACCATTGAAGCAAAGAAACCTGTAGCTAATATTTGGTGCCAAACACCGAGAGCTGATGGTGAGCATGTCGGTAACCTTTATTGGATCCTGGAAAAGCATGGGCTGAGTGTACGCTGAATGGCAAAGACACTGTGTAATATACTGGGGGTACGGAGAGAAAGTGCGAAAGCGTGCGCGCCAAGCATCTGAGCTGCAGGACACCTACAGTGATGGCATTTTCTAGTCCCTATGTTATTGGTGTAATGAGAGTTAAATGCAGAAAAACTGGCACTCGGGGTGAGCGGAAGAAACTCAGCTCTCATACAAGAAATGCCCCCATTGCCCTGTTTGCCAGACTGATGAAAGAGACTTTCACGTTGCAAGAGCACCGCTGCAGCAGTACCCGGACACGTGCTCTATCTAGTCACCCTCGTCTCTGGCTTAAGTTTTTCTCTGGTGTGAGACAGTACATATCTATATTCAGGGAGCCCCAACAATCACGGGAAGATGTTCTCATTGTGCTCTCCCAACAAACGAAATGTGCATTTACCTGGTGACTTCCATAGCCCTCTTTTCACTTCAGCCTCTCAGAACACTGAATTAATTATGTGTTACGGAGACAGAAGTCCTCCTATCGCTGCAGTCACAGATGATTTCTGTAAACACTGATTTTCTTCAGATCACAAGATGAGAGAAAACAGAGTTCTCCTCCAAATTAGGGGAAAAAAAAAAACCACTAAAGACCACCCTGCCTTTCTGACACCTGGCCATGTTAGTGGACAACAAATTGACAGTGAAAACACCTAGCTGGTGTAGGTCTTCTCCATACAGTTAGCTGCATGTGGAGATTTTGCCTCAGAATGGCTCAGTTTGCACCCTAGGGCAAGAATTTGATCATATGTATAATGATATGAGTAAACTAGGTCTAATCTCAGCAGAATCAATGCCAAAAATAGGCCATTTTAAATGGGAACTCCCAACCTGAGGAAGAGCACCCGTGTGTGGGGAACCTGGCGTGGAAGCACGCTGGGCATTTTACGTTCTGCTTGACATGGAAACTTCATCACTTCTGGGATTAGAGGGGCGAGAGGAGGACCTTCAAATCACAAAGTCAGCGTGTGGAAGTAACCGGTGTAGGCGTTATGTGGGGTGAGCACTTTCTATCTACAACAGCACTCTGTGAATTTTAGTGTAATTAATTAATTCGAGCTTGAACGGCTGTGTTTGGATAGAATTGGGATACCAACTGGCACCTAACTATTTGAGCATCTCTAAAGGTATGGTAATACTAAGACAGACCTAAGCTTGAAATGGTAAGTAGTATTTCTTTTCAAAGAAAAAGACAGACTCGGGGATAACTTACGTGTTTGTTTAATAGAAAGAACAAAGCATTTTTAACAGTCACTGAACTGGTGTCTTGCTTAGAACACAACTGTTTTTTACATCCTCTGGCTAGGCATGGCAGCAGCTTTTCCCACCAATATTTATATGTTAATAAAATACTGAAATAATAAAACAAAGCCAAGAGTGCATTTTTATCTTACATTGCTCATATTAGATCCTGCTTACAGACAGTTAATGGTTTTTTCCTTCTCCAGCTTTATACATTGAAAAATAGTTATAACAATAATAAGAAAGCTTCCTTAAATTTTTTTCAGTAAGTTATGTTCACCTTTTAAAAAAATACTGTATAATTTGTTAATCTGTTTTTGCTGCCAAACTGGTTGTCTTCCTCAACAATAAATTGAATACAAAGCTTCCCTCAGGCTGAGAGACAGAATACCGACCCCTGAAAGTCTGGCAGCTTAATTGACATTTGGTGGTAGCCTTAGGCGGAAGTTAATTTCTGCGCTGTTTATATATACACATATACTTTTCATAAAGCATGCAGGCAGTACGGCAGATAAATTAAGACTAATTCATATTGTAGTTCCCAGGTACACACTTGTTGAAATGATATGAAACCATTTCATTTTATGAGTGAAGGAGTTCCTCACAATTAACCAAATCTGTCAGCCTCGTAGGAACAGTATGTTTCCAGGCAGTTGTATGAGGTTTTCAGAGTGTTATTTTTATTCAATTGCCATCCAGTGAATACAGCAGTCTTGAGAAGGAAAACTAAGGGTTTCAGACCTTATTCCCAGAAGATGTCTCACCCACCTGAATGCTGCTATTCCTGACTAATAGTTACCAGACAGGCTGTTAGGGCAAGTGTAAACTTTATTCATAAAAGCAGTGCTATGTATGCGTAACTCACGGTTTCAAGTAGGTGCCAGGCAAGCCTCCTTAATAATGCATGATCCACAAGTAGGTAAGAATAGAAATATCAGGCCATTAAAAGGTAAATGGAGGATTTATTTAAATTATTTGATTTAAATTGCATTTTTAATTGTGATCTGTTTCCTTTGTCTGTGCAAATTGAAGTCAGTGAATGAAGTCCAAGCTCCAGTAGTAAAATTTCTGACTTTGCAAAGGAATGGTTTTGCTCAATGCCAGCTGTGGGCTTGGTGCATTTCTCTTATGTACCAGTCCTTCATGTATATTGTGATGAAAGTTCTGGCTTTGTAAGGCTAATCCATTAGAGCTATTTGATTTATACCTATCAGTGCTATAGGCAGAGAAAATATTTGTGAAACTCATGATCTAAAGTGCAGCATTTGAAATAGATGTATATGATTATAAAAACAGTATCAGTCACCCTGGTAGGGAAAAGTCTGTAAATCAAAGTTCAGAGAGTTCTTTTCTGTAGTCAGTGAGACTCTGTATGCCTCTGACTATGGGAACAATGGGAGGAAAAAAAAACCAAATGTATTTTTTCAAGTACTTTAATATACATACCTTTGAATATTGCATTCATAAGTGACAAGCAACTGCTTTGAATTGCCCTATTCTTAAAGTAAACTTGGTTTTTCTTTGATTTCACAATACATATTGCCTTGTTTTGAAAAAATTCTGTGTGAGAAATCTGTTTTGATGATACAAATCATTAGCTGCAATAGAAATCTTCAATAAAGTCATCATGGGGTTTGGGTTTTTTTGAAATATTCAGGAATTACAAAAGGCAGGTATTACAGGAACTCAACGGGAGCATTACTTTTACCCAGACGCAAGTCATAGGGCTGAAAATCTGCTTGATGATCAGAGACTCAATAGTAGCAGCTAATTTCTAGCAACTTGCTCATAGGTAGAGTTACAGGAAATGAGGATGTGCTTAAAGCATGTTTGGCAGCTCTTGGGGTCGGAGAGTCTCCCGTTGAAGACAGTGGGAGCAGGTGTCCTTCCATACACAGCGTCAGGATCTCAGGTACAAAGTGTTAGTGGCCTCATTACAATAAATCACTAAAAGTTCTCCTTCAGTTCTTGCTTAGTATAACACACATACTCTGATTATCATAGTATTTATCAGCACACCTTTGACCAGTCTTGCTCAAAGATGCAAAAGAAAACTTCTCTAAAGGTAGCATACAATAAAAAGAGAAGTTGGACAGTTACCTACAACTGACATGGTGTCAACTGCGTTAGGTGTTCTCACTGTATTTAGCGCTTTGCTACATACAAATATATAGAACAGGGTGGCACAAATAGGTTGCTCTTCTGAGCTCATGTTGTCAGTGGATTTTAGTTGCTTGTCACTGATGCTGTTCATCAAGGAGATGTGCCAGCAGTGCCTGTGTAGCATGTTAGATATACAGAGAACTACCCGTAGCAAATCACCTGCAGGTAATCTGCAAAACCCTTCTATGCTCTGTTGCTAAAATTAAGTTTATGGATAATTTATCACCTACTTGTCTCTTGAATAAATTACACATACAAATGAAGAAAGAAAAACTATGACAAGTGTTGCTTTGGGCTCTGGTAAATAGGCATGTGAGAATCTCTTATCAAATATCTCACAGACTGTTCTATTTAGCAGTTCATGATTGGGAACAAGTGATTAATTCTTGTAGCTATTGTTTTTGCAGTACAAATGAAATATTCTTTCACTTCCATGACAACTTAGAAATTATCTATTATATTTGACATGTCAAAACAAACCAATTTATAAAAAAAAAAATTAGAATTTAATTTCAGTGGAATTAGCTGTGGTTAAAAATTTCAGTTATTTTGCTTTCAGATACTGACATTTGAAACTTTCCAATGTATCTTTAATATAAAGATGTTACATTATGTTGTAAATACAAAATACGGATACGTTGTTTCCCAAGGTGTTTTTTTCCAGTTTCCCCAGTTTCTTCTCAAAGAGGTATTTTCAGGATATTTTTGTGGTCTTTTTCTTGTTTACAAATACTATTGTAGGTTTCTTAAACGTAAATAATGGCAGAGGAACCAAATGGAATGAACTTTGGAAACTGCCACGATAATAAATGCCCATTGATTTTGTATTAAGCTACACATGTACGTTTTTTAGTACTGCATTAATCAATATAATTTTTTTTATTTTCACTTTTATAAAGTATTACTTCGCGTAGATACTCATGTGCTGCCCCTGAGAATTTGCTTTAACTCTTTGGTCCTGCAGTAGTAGGTCTGTCATATATGTTTAAAGACTGTTCAGAGGCCCTGAGGCATGTTGAAATTTGCATGTATTTTATTCTTCTGCCTGAGATTCTACAGGTAGATAGAAGATTATATCCCTTTCTTTGCTGAAAGCCTGAGACTTTTTCTTCAATTTGAAGATCCGAAAGATTGTTTAAGTTTAAAGATTTTTATTTTTTTTCTTTAATTTTGAGTGCCTTTGGCCAGTTCAGGTGTTTCAAGTCTGCTGGACTGATGCTCTTGCCCCTTGCAGCGCAGCTCTGCAGTCTTGCTCCTTGCCAACCATATATGCAGTGCTAGGGACTATTATTTTAGAGCTCTCAGGAAAGTTAGTGCAGCTGTTCACGTGCACATTAACCCTCCCACTCACTCATTTCATTCCAAAATGTCAAAAATCATGGAGAGCTTTGAAAAAAAACTTCAAAATAATGGACTCTGATTCTTGCTGTGACAAATACACAAAGTTAATGATTAGTTTCCACAAATAATTATACTGTTAATGGAGCAGAGAAAAAAAAAACAGCTTATACAACGTGAGCAAATGATCTTAGTTTTAAGAATGATGATGTTCCTGAAGTACCTCACGACGTCATGGGGTTTTTTTCAGGGGGAAAAAAAACCCCACAACACCAAAACCCACCAACTATTACCCAAATTCAGTTATTTGTTATTAATACTTAGATTTTTAAGTGACTGATTTTCTTTTTCCTGTATGTGATTTTTGCTTGCATTTTGCATTTCACTCTCTTTGTGTTTTAAGTGAAGATCAATTTGGGTTTTATTTCTTATTTTTCATTTCCTTGAGCTACCAGAATGATACTATGTTCGGATTTGCAGTATAGCAAGGGAATCTCACCTAAGGTGATTCTGTGTACCAGGCAAGTCAATATCTTTTAGAAACCGCAAAGAATTCAAAGAGATAAACTGCTAATTCTCTTCACTTCATTAAAACAAGTTACCTTAAAGACAGATTATGTTCTTTTACACAAGTTTTCTGCCTGGATGAATCTCTCTGCCCAGTGCTGTAATGTAAAGATGTTCTGCTGATGGTTATGACCAGCCATAGGAGACAGCTTCCGTTCCCACGATTGTATTTAGAAGATCATTCCTGCTTTTTACAACTAATCTTTTTATAGCCCTTTAAGTAGACTGTAAAGCTAGGTAAAATTAGAACTGTTTACATCAGGTTTGATGACTCAGTTTTCTGTTAAATAGACAGAAATAGAAATGTCAAGATATGAATACTTTTGACAAGCTATTTCATGGAATTCATTCAAAAGTAAAAAGTGTGTTTTATTTTGAGTTTCTCATTTTGATACAGATTTTATAATATAGCTTAATTCACAAGTGGATGAGTAGATAGTACATGATAAGTAACCATGATTATTCAAAGTAAATATTCTTATGAAAAACACATTGCAGTATCTTTAGAAAGTATCTTTGTTATATTTTAATCTGTGCAGAAAACCTGAAATTTTAACTTTTTATCATAAATCATACTCAAAAGGAATCTTAAGATATTACATTTTTCCATGACTTAAAATTTTCATGCACTAATTATCCATAGTAAAAAACTTTTGTTGGTACCATCTGTATGTTCAAAGTGAAATAATGTAATTACATACTCAGTACATCATTCTCTTACAACACTGTCTCAAATACAGTGAATGTTGTAAGATAGACCAAACTTAAATGTATACTATTTCTTTTCAGTATTACTGGAAGTTTTGTAAAGACTCACTGATTTGCTATATAGTAAACGTGCTATATTTTGTCCTGTGCCTATTTGAATTTGATAAGAGGAATGAAACAAAAAAAAAGTTAAAAAATGAAAGGTTTTAATAATGAAATGGTTTCTAGGCACTCTGCTAGTGCGGGGCGGAAGACTAGCAGTTAAAAAAAAAATCCAATTATGTGTCATTTGTATTATTGCCAATATAACTGTTATGAGAAGGATTTGAAGCTAAGCCCATGTGGTATGCTACAGTAAAATATAGCTAATATATTTATGTGATAAAAGTATTCAGGCAGTTTAAACTGTGCTGAGGTTGATAATCATAAAGTTTCTAATAAAAGAGGGTTCAGCGTGATAAGATTTCCTGAGCAGGAGTTAGTATAATATTTAGAAGTAGGTATTTGTCTGCTGAGGAGTTCGTGAAGCTTCTTCTACAATGTAGCTGTACTTCTCAAAATCATGGTAATCCACAAGCGTAGAACCATCTAGGATTTTAATAAGAAAGATAATACCAGGATTAAATTTTGCTTGATTCGTCAAGCAATGCATTTTCAAAAACAAATCAAAGGTAACCACCTGGTAAAAAATACTAGTCAATGTAATAGACTATAACTGTGATCTGTAAAACTGAATCTTGGGGTGTTGATTTCTTTCTTTTTTTCCATGGTGATTTGAAGATTATGTCAAGACTTAAGTAACCAATGTTCTCCCTTCTTCATGTAAGGGGGAAGATTTCTATTATAATGTATAGGGGGTTATCAGTCCTGTCCCTAAAAAATGCCCTGCCCCAAACCTGGATAGAGATGGTCTCTATCTGTAAAGTGCTGTAAGTGCTTTGACTTCCCTTAGGATAGATATAAAGCTTTACAAAATCAAAATGTCTTATACTAAGTGCAGAAGTTACCGTAAGATTAATGCAGTTTTAGGGTTGAGAAATGAAGCAGGCCAGTGTTGGAGAATTCTAAGCTAATAATATGTTCAGCCTTTAACAGAGGCACCATGTGTCTAACTATATCCTGTGTACCTATACAATGTGTTTCTCAAGCATCACATCTGAGATACATCAAATGTTTAAGTTGCTTCCTTCTTAATGTTACAGTAAGTACGAAAACTTTGTAATGTTTGTTTTAACTGCTGAGTCTGGTCAAAGGAGGCACAAGCAAGGTAAGTCATTTGATTTCAGAGGTAAGTTTTTCATTTGGGACTCTATATTTCTTAGGCCAAGGACTACACACAATTTTCAGAGAAATATACTGAGGCAGCCATCTTGAATCCGTTTAAGGAATGGTATCAATTTCATGTATGTACCATTTCTATTAGACATCATAACTGAGGATTGAAAAAGTCTAGGCAACAAAAACCTATAAATTTTGCAATTGGGTTTTTTCCCCTAAAATTCTGTTTGCTCACTTTTTCCTCTTAAATAAAGTAAAAAGTCCCGCTGAGAAGTCGTGACTGCAGAATGCTTGAGCTCAGTTAGCTCTTTAGGTAGGGGGCACGAGGCTGCATACACTGACATACTTACTTGCTCTATGTAGATAGTCTCACATAAACCGGATTGAAAATACTTTTACAAGCCTCACAACTTCTGCTGCAACTCTTCCTAATCTGTGAACATTAAAACCATTTTCTTTTTAGATTTGGTTAGGATTTTCTCCTTTGTTGAAAAGATCTGGGAAAAGGTCACCCAGAAAAGGCTGGGGAAATCTCTGTCCCTGCAGATCCTGAAGAAGGAGGCAGAGGATGGCCCGGGCAGCCCCGGCTCCCATCTGTTGTGAGCAGCAGCTCGGAGCAGATAAGCTCTGCAGGTCCCTTCTAAACTGAGTGGTGCTGTAATTCTCTTATCTCAGTTTTGTCAATGGGAAAGCAAGAAAAAGGAGGATTAAGTAATCAACAATAAAATAAATCAGAACCCAAATCAACTGGAAACATTTCAGTTCTTTTACATTACCGTTATAATATGCTAATTGTGTGTACCTAGTGAGATCTGCCCTATTCTATCAATTTTAGTTTAAAGTCATTACTTTTCTAGGTGCTTCTCCACCATCTTTATGAACAAAACTTTTTATCTGAAATCGGTGACCTCTGCGTTTCTAGTAATCTTTTTATGTGTGCCAGTTCTGTTTTTCTTTAGTTCAGATTTTTGTTATACTTGCAGATACCTTCCTTGTTCTGTACTTTTTTTTTTCTTTTTCTCTACACAGTAAGGCTTTTTGTAGCATGAATAATATTGCTTTGCAATTCCTAGTCACATGTCTTAATTTTACCTTTTAAAAGGCTATTTCATCATATAAAAGTAACAGTGCTGGGCATTCCTGTCATCTGTAAAGACTGAGCTGGGGAATCATATCACTAGAGATCCTGAAGTGACTTTCTGTCTCATTAGTCTCTGCGAGATTTCAGAGGCAAAGAAAATAGATTTGCATGGGATTTAACCCTGTGCACCCTCTTCCCAATTGGAGAGACAACTTAATTTCCTTTACCAAGAGAAATCAAAGAAACAAATTTCAAAACAAAGTGGAGTAAGATCTCCTTTTAGAAACAGCTGGTTGGGTTTCGGGTTGGTTGGTTTGTTTTTTTTTTTAGTTTTGAGTACACTGAGTGTGTTACAGCCACTGCAACCATCCCACGTGTTTTCCCAGTCCCTCTGGCCTGCCCAAGGCCATGCTTTTGAAGATGGATCCTTTACTCCCCAGGAGGAATCGGGATAGTTTAACCGTCTCACAGCCACGCCATCGTAAGTAAGTGTCTTTGGGTTTTTGCCGCTCTGGGCCGTTACGGAAGCTGTTCAGTGTGGGCTGTCACGGAGGGGCACTGGCAGAGCTCTGTCAGTCTTCCTGGATATCCTACCTGCATTTTGTACAGTTATTGTTCACATTTAGTCACAAACTCTGTGATCCTGCCTTCACGTGCTGGATGGTGTTACTTACCACGTTGGTGTGAAATAACTCCATTACAAATTACTTGAGTGTATAGACCATAGAATTTGTTTTCTGTTCTTGTTATCAGTTCAGGGAAAAGGGGCTCAGGCAAAAATGTCACAGAAAATGCACTACTGTTAATGACATTGCTGTCTAGTTATGGGAAGCGTGGAACCTGGAAAACCACTGATGTTGGTGAATTTACTTTAGTGTCTCATGTCTAAGGTCTGAAATGATGTGTGTATGACAGGTATGTTAGAAATGGAGCATCAGGTACGGAGTACTGATTTCTAGTCCTTGTTCGTAACAGTTACCCTTTTCTTATGTGTTGTAACAAGCTCGCCTGTCTAAGAAATAAAGCTAAAGTATGGACGAGCAGGAGTGGTAATGGGAGTAAAGTGAAAGTGAAGAACATGCGTTGAGAAAGGCAAAGGATTTAGAAGATTGGCAGAGAAAATAGCGGTCTGAACAGGCGCAGAATAGAGCTAGGAGATAAGGCAGGGAAGGAACGTGCTTATGAGGCTGTTCAAGGAAGGATTTATCTCACCCAAAGCAATGCTGTTTGTCAGTCTCTGTATTTGCTAAAGCTCATTCAGTATTCATGATGATATATGGAAATAATAGTAGAGGGAAGAGGCATACTTAGAGTGTGATACTTTTCCTTTCAGCTGGTTTTATTTAAATGAATGGGAAACCCTGCCATGTGGCAGACTTCTCAGATGAGCTTCTCACAAATTACTTAGTACTCCATAACTTAGTACTGATGAAGTAATGCTTTCTTTAAAAGCAATTATTTGTATGTATGAAAGTGTCAGCAGCTTGTGATGTACTCTAGGCAAATTTAGTGTACTGCTAATAGAAGTTAGCATACTAAATTATCTAGACAGAGGGATATGCGAGCTGGTGTGACCTATTTCTGCATTTCTTGTGGGAATTAAAAGAGAGGAATAGTTGTAAGAAAATCTTTGACCCCAGCATTGCTTTCATAATCAACTCCCAAGTAGTGGGATACATAAAATCAGCTTGCTGATTGTGAGCCTGCGTAGCTCACAAGGGAAGAGAACAATAAACAAGATTTGTGTGTGTCACTCTTAACCATAGCTGGCAGGAATATTTTTTTCTGACTTCATTTCTGCTTCTCATTTTCAAGAGATTAAGTTGTTGTTAATGTTGACATCTACTGCTTTATTGACTTTACTCCAGTACTTAAGCTACAAATTTCATCTCTCCTTCATTGTCTGTGTTGTCTAGAGTGAAAATAGTATTTTATGAGCGCTTTTTGTTGTGCAATGCATTTCTGTATGGATTCCAGGACAGATCATTGAAAAAGTATCAGCTTACCTACCGTAATATGATCTTTCATAGGTGGGAACCAAGGTAATAATGAGTTGCAAGTAAAACTAACAATATTGCTACTGTTCTAGTTTCTAGAAGGTGTTGATTTAAGTTGCAAAATCCTGATACAGTATAATACTATTAGAGGTTTACAGATTAAAAAAAACCAACAAGCTATTATAAGAGAAAGTGGAATCGTGCAGCAGGATTGTATCTTGCCTTTTTTTCCCTGTAATTTTGTAAGGACCGTTATTTTTCCCCTTTTCCTGTTGCAGGCTTCAGAGTAGTGAATACTACAGGTGGAGGTCTGTTGGCCCGTCTCTGACAACATTTGCATGTTTCCTATGCTTGGCAGTAGTAGAAAAATGAATTGGGATAGAGCAAATTCTTTGGGATTATTGTAGGGTGAAAATACATTTGAAAAACTTTTTAAGCACCTCTTAAATTAATCAAGAACTCAAAAATAGCTGATGAAAATGCCTTGCAATCTCCACATGTGATTAAATAATCCTTAATGAGAAGTAGGTCCTTCGTTAGACACTATGTCTAGCTAATTGAAGAAATCATTTGTGAATACACTCCAGAGCACATGAATGAGCGAGCATGGCCTGTACATGAAGATGTTTATTACTTATTGATATTTAAAAGTTGCTAAATAAATCTTATTTAACTGACTGTGCACAGCCAAACCAGTGTTACGGTAATTGTACTGTATAACTTGAGGGGTTTATTTTGCTTCAGTGTAAAATTTGATAGTTCAGTGTATTTCTTGAACTTTTTTCCTGCAGTTCTTTGTTGCTGTAATTAATTCATCAGTGCTACTTAGTTATGCAGAATCTAAATACTACACAACATTGATTTTTCTTTTTTTGTTTCCTGAATATGAAGCTTGTCTGAAAACGAGAGTATGAAAACCCATGTGCATCCTGCAGGAGAAAATATTTCTTTAACCTGCCACTGAGAAGCAGTGACTAAAGGCTCCCACACAGCACAGGATTGTAGAAACGTTGGAGTTAGACATATCTGGGACAGCCCCCCCCTCCGCCCCGCAGTCTCTGGTTAAAATCAAGATTTTATTTTTCTTCCATGTCCATGCTTTTGATCAGAAAGATTGCCTTTGGGTTTCCTTTCCCCCTTGGTTGGTTGGTTTAACTGAATTCCACTTCCTTATTTCTTCCCACAGCTGTGTGGATTGGAAAACCAAGTATGTACTGAGGTATGGGGTCGGAAGTGGTAGGGACATTTCTATGTTCTTATGGTTGTGGTTTCACCAATAGCCAAAACCCTGCGGCTGTGGGGGAGACGATGACTGGGCCAGCAAATCCTAAGCAAGTCACAAAATGGAGAAAAGTTTTTAAACACAAGTGTGCGATCTCTTTGCTGGACTGGTTGCACTTGTCGTTTGACCAATAGTTTCCACTGGGAAAAGTCATTAAACTGCTGATAGGAAAAGGCAAGGCTGAAGAGGAAAAGGCAGTCTAGTTTTTCTCATCTCCTGCTTGACCAGCGGGTGGGGAAGGCGTACAGGTAGGCACAGGGTAACACCCACCTCTGAGTTTGGTGGCTGCCTTGAGTACGTGGCTGAACTGTCTGAGGAGGCATCAGCTACTTGTCTGAAAAAACTGCCTGGCCTGGCCTGCTAAGAGGAGCTGAAATTGATTTAGATAAACGTGTAAACTTCTCAGCCCTTACTTAAAATTGCTTTATTTTCTGCATTTCTATTGAACAGGATACTTTGGGTTTGCAAAATCAGAGAGGGGTGAAGAACCTCTGGGCCAAGAGGCAAATCTGTCCCTCCGGGCTGGATGGTGCCACCCATGTCCCCTCCCT
Source organism: Pandion haliaetus (assembly GCA_013401275.1). Taxonomy (NCBI): domain Eukaryota; kingdom Metazoa; phylum Chordata; class Aves; order Accipitriformes; family Pandionidae; genus Pandion; species Pandion haliaetus. The sequence goes on along the minus strand of VYZV01026074.1, from coordinate 41,324 downwards.
GACGCGCTCATCCCCAAAGGGGGACCTCTCTGGGGTGGGTGAGGAGGAGGTTGGAGAGGCTGTCCCTGACTCTGCATTTACGCAAACATCTGCCATGTGGCAGAAGCACATCAGTGCTCTAACCTGAGCACGGGCACTTTCCTCACATGCTTTCAGCAACATGAGGGAGGAGCGGAGCTGAGTGATCTGTCCACAAGCTCTTCCATAAGAGACGACGGGATCTCGACACACCTCGCTGTCGTCTCCCAGTTGCTTCAGTGTGCTTTGTACAGAGCCAGTGATTTCTGACTAGCGGTCTGTGCAAGGGGAAGTCCCCACACCAAACTTTTGAGGGCTGGGATAATCACTAAGACCGTAATCACCAAGACCATTGCAGATACTGCATACAGAACACTTGCACTGATAGTTAATAATAAATTAAGATAGTTTCTCCAATACATCACAAAGGTTAAGCAAAATTCATGACTACCACACACAGTCTGGAATTTCCCTGTTGAAAAAAAAATGCAGAGGTGAGGTTGTGAGTTAAATCTCATACAAGCAGAGGTTAAACCAAGATGCTTATTAAAATAGAATATAATTAACCTGTTGCAACAATGCTAGTATCTAGCCTTATTGAAAAGCAAAACGCTGTAACACAAAACAATGCAAGAATGAGAAAAACAAACCCCTGCTTACCCAGGGAAATGCAGTGACCATACTTGCTCAGGCAGGGAAAGTGGGCAGAGTAAGTATTTTACTCTTCTTCATGAGTTATTGGTACGAGAGGTCATGTTCAAGAGTTGTGCATGCACGGGGAAGAGGAGAAGAGCAAGGAGCAGTCTCATCTGCAAGGTGCTCCCTTCCCTTGCCTGGAGGGAATAGGCAGGTGGTGTTAATTATCTATTAATGTGCAAAGATTCTTCCTAGAAGGAAGAACTGCCAGGCCAATGTGACACCTTCTTGCTTCCCTTTCTCATGCAGCATGAGGAAACCCTGTTGTTTGGAGCAGCTGAAAAGGCAGCCAAAACAGGGAGGTTTTGCCACTGAAGGAGTGTTTCTGAGATTTTGATGGGGCTCTCTCTGCCCTGCAGCTAATTGACTGCCAGTTCTAGCTGGCTCCTTTCCTGCCCTCATTATCTTGGCTTCCTTCTAGCTTTGCGTTGGCCTGTTAACGCTGCTACTTTTCAGGGTGTCTCTCCTTGGACTTTTCATGGCTATTTCCCTCTTAAATAAACCTCTGCCCTTCCTCAGAAAAGGAGGTCAGAGAGGGGCATGGAGACCAGCGCTGTGTCTCGCTCTTCCTCCTCTCACGTGCTGTGCTTCTTCCCCCAGCAGCAGCATGACTCCACAAGTGCTGCCGTGGACGTTCAGGTGTCCTGGTACAGGGAGGTACCAGCGGTTGCTTGTTATGCTGCTTTTCAGTTTCAGTTTCTGTATGTACAAACGTTGGGCGTTCCTCTGAACTAAGTATCGCTTAGCAAAGAAGGGGCAACAGATGGCTATTTGCCTTGTCCTTTAAAGATGTCTCTCCTTTGTGTAGTGAGCGGGTTCTAATGTTACTTGGTCCTAAGAAAATACCCTGATGAACATGAATAGTAATTGAAGCAACTAATAATATACTAATTCTTTGGAATTTTTAGTGACATGTAAAACAGAATAGTGCCTGTAATTCCTCTCATCCTCACGTACTACCTACAGATTCAAGTTAGCATTTTTCCAGTGCAGCTCTCACACACGTGATGACATGAAGTATGGTGTGTGCAAAGCTTTGTGAGAGTGTGGGAAAAGATTTCCCTTCTGGGATCCCAGAGTAATACGGGCAGTCAGTGTCTCCCAGTCCTTATTTGAATGCAGTTTTTGGAAGTGTTTTATTCTGGAAAGTCTTTACTGATCCCACGGAAACAAACATGGGTCCTTTGTCCAGGTTCTTCTAGTACTGGTTGCTCAGATTACTTCTAAGTATGTAAAGCTGACATTTTACATGAACTGGGGATTGTAAGAAGCCTGAACCAACTAGCTGTAATTTCATAATAAAGCTGTTTTCTAATCTGAAGTGTTTTGGCAAATACTAATTTAGTTTGGAAAATGAATAAATAAACAAAAATAATCAAGCAACTGATTTTCTGATACCAAAATTGCTTCGTATAGCAAGAGTCAAGGATTCTCTTGAATACAAGGGATTTTAGCAGTGCCCAGCTTGGTATTAAGATAAGTGTTTATATTTGAATGCAAAAAGAAGAGTTGCTCTTAAAGCTGCCAGTTTAATGGTTTTGTCTAATTGAATTCTTGTTTAATTCCTAGGAGGAAGAAGCGATTGGCTTAGGTTAATTCAGAAATCGTGCAAAATGTTAGTCTTTGAAACCATTTTAAGATTTTATTTTCACATTTCTAATTAGCATTTTGAAAGTTACACATGCTCTTGATTCTAAATTAAGTAAAATAATGAATGCCAAGTTAAATTTGTTTAACTTTGGGCCTGCACCTGTTTAATCATTCAGTCAGAAGATGTATATGGTTTTTATTGCATTTAAAATCACAACTTAATTATTCACACTACTAAAATGCTATTAAAACATAGCAAGTTGCTAGAAGCCCTTTCAAAAGGTATTATTGGATCTTTTAAAAATGGGATAAGTAAAAGAAGTCGGGATTGTGCTCTGCTCATTCCATGTCGGTGTAGCAAAGCCTGATACTGCTTTCAAGTAGGAAAATTGCTACTCGTCTGTGAAGAAGTTTCTAATACTATGGGAAGATTACTGGTGATAATGTTCCACTATTTACAATTTCTAGTACAGTACCAAGAACAAGGAAAGGACAGTAAGACGGTGATTTTAATTATCTGTATAAATTAAACTCTTTGCTGGAGTCCTGTGATTGAAACTCATTGCTCTAACTTTATTGTTTGGTTGTGAGTGTAAACTACAACCCAATTAAATTAGAAAGGATGGCTTGATAGATGTTCACAATCTGAGGCTTTCGGAAGGGAAAAAACACCGTCAAACAGTTCAAGATGATCTTGTTGGCTGTGCTTTTTTGTCTCTAAACCAAAACGTGCTATTGGGTTGAATGTTTGCAGCAGGAAAAAAGAAGTCTGTGTTGCATAGGGTGTGATGTACTGGAACCTTCAAGCAAGTAGACTGTCTCATTTTTTCTGTCTGCATGGAATTGTGCTATGTATTTTCTTACGAGTCTGATATGACTTTCTCAAATTGACACAAATAATGAGTCATTTGGGATGTCTCCAAACTTCATATCGGTCAGCATCAGGTCTTTCTGTGGCACAGGAGCATGAAGCTCTGACACATACCCTAGTATCTTATACCCAGTAGGACTGGCCAGGCCATTCTCAGATTTTTTTCATATGTGTTTTTTCAAATGTAAGTGCTACAGAGTGGTGCTGGCTTTGCCGTCAATATATTCCATAAACCACTACTGAACAGGTTCCCCTGGGTGGCTCCAAGGGCATATTACACATCCGTAAGGGTGTACAACTTTGTGAGTATTCAGGTCACATGACTACAGAGCTCTTTCTGCAAAACAAAGCAATAAAACAGACGGTTAATCCTAACAATCCATGGAAGTAAAGTCTATTGTTCAGTTGGAAGGTCTTTCACTAATTTCAGTCCGCTAAGGAAATCATCTGTCTGTCACTGGTGCCCAGACTACTCTATGGGTAGGGTCGTTTCACTGCAAGGATGATGAGGTCAGGTTTTCGCAGTGCATAGTTTGAGAACTATTGTGAGGTCCTTGTTTGTGTGCAATTATACTGTGGATAGGTGTTGCCTGCGATGTATGGACGACATACTGGCTTTGTAGAGACAATATGGGATTTCACACAGTAGTCGTTTCTTTGAAAAGCAGCAAGACATTGGCAAAGCCTTGTACCACTAGTGTTATGGGGTGACTCGCACGAGCAGAGTGACCTCCTCCCCTCCTTTCTCTCTTTCTCTGACCTATGTCTTTGCTGACACCAAACTTTTAGCTCATGGGTGTTTGTCATTAAGGTTGTTGGAGAATCACTTAAAAAAAAAAAAAAAATTAGCTGATTTCTTCATTAAATCCATTTCTAGTGTCCTTCAGCTTGAGACTAGTACCAGTCCTGGGTATGGCTGTAAAAGTGTTTGAAGTCCAGATGTCCTTCTTGTTAGAGAAAAATGTTGATAATAAGCAGTTACACTCAGGGATCAGTTCATACGGGGTTCCTCTGCAAGCAAGGTCCTCATTAAGATGTGATGACCACATTTTAACCTTGATCTTTGTGTCAACTCAGAATATTGATCAAAGGAAGTTGCACAAGGCTTCTCTAGTTTTAGCCCGCCAACAATAATAAAAAAGAGTACTTTGTCACTTTCCTGAATAACTTTGATATGCCAAGCTTATGTTCTGCACATGATTATTTGTAGTGGCTTGAATGATGTCTTAATTTACTTGTGAAAGAAGTAGTTCGGAAATAATGAACTCCAANCTTTTTTTTTTTTTTTTTTTTTCTATCATAAGCATCTCTGTTTCCTTAACGGATTCATTCCTCAATCCCATCATATAAAGTACTTCCATTTCAGTAGTCTTTTAAAATACGCATTTATCCCAAGCTTATGGGTGGGTTTACAAATATGATCTCGCTCATATTCTAAACAATCTCTGCTACCCACTGCATGTTTTAAGGAATTAAATTCTCCTATGTGGATCTGTTCATTGTAAGGTAGAGCTGGATATGTAGTTAAAAGAAATAGTTCCTAGAAATGACAGAGGAATTCATAGCACCTAGTAACCATAAACAGCTCAATATTGCAGTTGTACATCCAAGAAACCTGAGAAAGAAACTAATATTTTAAGTGCAAGGCCTGTTTATGGCATTGCAGGAATGATGACAATAATTCCAGCAAAGAAAAATAATAGAGCCTATCACGGATATAAGCCAATTGCAGCACAAGTGATGGTAATGTGTATGATGATACTTTAGGAAACAAAGCACCATGTTTCTGTTTGATTTTTAAGATTTTCTGACTGATGCTAATATAAGCAAGTAGCAAGGAAAAGACTGCGGCAAACAAATGAGGCCCTTACCCTGAAAACATTTACATTCTTCAGCAGACTCGCTTAGCTACATTGAGTGTAGTCACATACAAAACTTGTTTGCAGTAGGGTTGCTAGATGCTTTAATAATCAGGCCTCAAGTCTAGCAAAGCAATTAAGCATACATATTATTCAAGCATTTTTCTACAGTCCCTGTGTAGTGCATTTTACACTCTGAAAGTTAAGCCCATGCTTGTACACCTCGCTGGATCAGAGCTCTCGGTATCCCAGTCTTATTCTCTCTCTCCTGTTGTCCCAAGGAATTTTCTAGCTACAGACTCTCTGCAAACTGTCTAGCATTTATCCTGGGTGGTGTTGTCTCAGCCGTAGTCTTCAGCACACAGCGATCTTGACTGCCTAACATTAAAGCTGAAGAACATCCGCTTTCATGATACAGTTTCTGGGTATTTGGATATAGTTACCTTGGCTGCTGCTTCATTTCCCATTTTGCCCTGGCATAAGAAAAGCTTGTTGTATGACTTTTATCTGAAAATGGCATATTGTTTCTAAACCCTCTCCGGAAAAGCACATACTGTTTTCAGTTTGTTTGTGCGTATTAGCCATGCAGGATTATCTGAACTGCAGGTTTAGGTTTGTCCTGCATATTCAGGTGAAAATAAGAAGTAGGAAACATCTGACCTTTAGGAGAAGAAAAAAAAATACAAACTTCTTAAATGCTAGCATCCACTGAGAGAAGGCAGAGCTGATCTTTCTATAAATAGTTTGAAAACATTTTAGTATTTATTTAATATGTATCTCTCTGAGTTTGTTCTCGTGTGCTGCTTTTCTTAGTTTTCTACAGCTGAAAAACTGCATTCAATGGTGATAGATTAGAGCACGTTAGTATATGCTTTACAGACCTTGTGGATTTTTTTGTAACCCAAGTGAGAACTTGAAGTTGTCACTAAATACGCAACATGCACTAATTAATGTACTGTAAAGTCGGTTAGTTTCTCAATTGACAGTTTTCCAGGAGAGATGATTGAAGGTAAAGAGAGGCCTATTTTTAGTAGATATTAGTTGTACACAGCAGTCTGTGCTACTGTACACCAGCATTCACAGCCAAGTCCTGTCTCTACCTATTGCAGTCTTGAATCTCCTCTTTCTTTTACATTCTTGCTGTGTAATTTTTATTAGTCTTTTGTGCATGCTTCTTTTTAGGAGTGCTGGAAAATAATGAAGTTGTTCCCAGTTTCATTGCTGTGTGAGTGCTGTCTAACCGTGAAGTTGGTCCATCTTAATCTCAGTTCTAAAGGGACTTTTCATTTTAACAGCTACCCAAGGATGATCTACATACAATCTCTATTGGAAGCTTTCACGTCATTCCATTGCTTCATGAAGAATTTATTAATTTTATAAAGTATGTCTAAGCAATGCATCAGTAATTTATGAACCTTCCATCATCATTTTTGTAGACTGAGGACATGTGGGAAATATCATTTGTGCCACTGGAATGATGCTCAGAAAACAAAAACGAATACATCTAACAGGCTGTGTTACAGCTGTTTCCTACTGTACCATTTTTGGCTGTACTTCAAATATGGAAATCCTCTGGAATTTATTTACGCTTGTAATGAAATCTGAAAAAAAAAAAAAAAGAGGGGTGTTTTTTCCATCTTACTGTATGTTTTCCTTCATTTATGGACAAAGTTTGGTGGACCATTTAGTGCAGTAGTGACTAGAATAGGGAACTTTGTATGCTTACTAGTCTGTAGCCATCATTACAGCAATGTCAATGACTCTCTTGCTTTTACCTCTTTTTCAAAGTCATTGAAATCCAGACAAAATGCCCTGCATGGCCAGGTGATGCTGTGCTGTGCCTCTCTGCTGTCCAAGGGGAGATTTGTGGGGTTCTCATTTTCCAGCTGAGCTGTACAGCTCCCTCCTGGAGCTCTGGGAGCTGGCTTGGTAGGAGATTATTTTATGTGGATGAAGGAAAGACAATGCAGTTCTGATGTCAATTTTAGTAATTTGATCTCTCTGGCTTGGGGTATACCATTTTTTACAAGGGCAGCAGTTGATAAATTTGGCATTGGAAATTGGGTGTGTATCTATCTGTGCAATTTTCAGTTTTATCATAGTGAGGAAGAGAAGAAAAGCTAAAAATTCCTTTGGGACAATTAAACATTTCTCTTCAGTTCGTTGCCTGGAATAAGTCTTTGAAACAATTGATTTATAGACATGCTCCTGCATTGGTTATTGCCAAGGAATCAACTTTAAAAAAAACCAAAACATAAATTAAAAATCAAAGGTATATGGTCCTTTAGCTTTGATTCTTTTGCATGCTATGGAAGACATTATGGAATGAAATGGAAATGCTATAACAAGATTGTTTCCTTGAAGATCTGAGCATTCTGAACTGAATTAGGGAATTGGCAGAGTGTAAACTATTAAAGCTCATGCATTTTAATTTTAAAGGGCCATTGCACTAGTATTGTCATTTAAATATTTTAAAAGTTTTGTTCTCAAACCTAAAGGGTTAACTTTCAGTTACTGATTATTAGGTGTTTACCACACAAAAGCTATAACTTATGTGCAATAATTAGAAGGGTTATTGTTCTCCAACCGAAAATTTAGGCACTTAGTTTTCATTTACTGACATTTCTTTGGCAATACTGTCAAACTCCTACCTGCTCTCTGTAGGCAAGTGATTAATATGCCATGTTTACAATAGAGTTATTTTAAAATGTAACTTAAATGGTATCTATAGTGCACTAATGCTAAAACTTTAGAACGTTTACTTGCTCTGAGCCTGGGCTTTACACTGCTAACTTTTGTTGCTGAAATCAGTAAGAATACAATCAAGTACACATTTTCCGTTAAGCTGGTCTTAGGGCTTCCTTTCCTTTGATTCACCTTGACTCAAAAAACAGAAACATGGAAGAAGTTGTTACAGCAGGTTTGCATTTGAATGTGAGACTGAAAAAAAGTATGCATGAAATCCATCTGTTGATAATTGAAACAATAACACCTATTCTTAATAGCAGTGGCCACACACTTTAGCTGGATTATACTAATACATCTTTTGAGAGAACAGGTTGTTCGGTGGAACAGGCTTGGAAGCAGAGACATTTATTCTTCGAAAGAAAGCTTGTAAAATCTCAATTTATCATTCATTTCACAAATTGAAAGAAAAAAATCCTAGTGAAAATAAAGCCCCTGATACAAAGATATCTAGGAAGCTCCTTTTATTTTCATCAAAATAAGATACAATTCTAATGCTCATGTTTTCTGGCTGGCTGTATGTAAATAGATGCCTTGAAAATGTCCAGTATCCACAGGAATATCCAGATAGGAACTGTTGTTGAGATGACCAAAATACCCATTCAAGGTATTCTTTAATATCTTTTTAGAACACACGTTTTGCACTAGATTGTAAAGTGCTAACAAGTACCCACTTGGTGCAGAAATCCCTAACTATACATTAAAAAGCTTCTTAACAGAAAAATTCTGTAAAGTGCTCAGAGATGATCTCGCGTTCATGGCTGAATGAATATCCTTGGCACTGCTGATCTTCAGCTGACTGAAGGGGGAAATCGGGAGCGCTAAAGAATTAGCTAAAGGTGCTTGGCAGTTTATAGACTGAATACTTGGGATACAGATGTACCCACTGTATCTGTTGTATTGTTCATGAGCATTGCAAAGAAGTCATATAAATTGTATTTTTAGTGCAGAATGTGTGTTCAGGTCACAGGTTTTCTGCGTCATGAATTGTTTCAAATGTGATTGGGAGAGGTGGGTGTGTGGAATAATTTAGAGGTATTCACCCTGATGTACTCTTGTTTTTCCAGTTTCTTGTTGCTGTGGGTTTTTTTTCTTTTAAAGAAAGACCAGAGTATATGGCCAAGGAAAATGAAACTCACAACCACCTTTCCCACCACCTACATATATGCTTTAAGCTATAATAATGGAGACATTTTATGTGTGGGCTGGCGCCTCAGTGTAAGTCCATGTAGTTTCATTATATTTGTACTTGCTAAGGTGTTGGTGTGTACATTTTAGTTGTACGTCCTTCCTCTGCCTACTAGGATACAAAGTGGAATTTCAACATGCTTTCTCTTTCAATTACTTGTTTTCTTTCTCAAATGCACTTTTTTCTACTTCAGGATTTTTTTAATTAGGCTTTACCGAGTTTATTTCCGTCTATTTTTAAAAAGGCTATAAGAGCAGGGAGAAGAATGAAAGTTAACAGGAAGCATCCTTAAAGTTTTTATAAGATTATCATCTAAATATAGAGAAATTGAATTTGACATACTTCTAAAAATATGTAAATCTATCCAGAAGAACAAGAGAACTAAAACAACTCTGACAGAAAATAACACAAAGTATACAGTATGAAGGTTAAAGGCTTAATGAAAGGATTAAAGCACTCCTAGGACTATTCTGTATGCACCTGCCCTATGTTTTACGAGTTCTGCTGTTGAGAGATGCACAGCGGGTTTACCCCTGCTAGAGGATATTTTGGGTGGAAGCTGTCATTTTTATAGCCATAGCATATATATTCTCACATACATAGGATATATATTCCTACTGTTTGGCCATTTCAACTTCTCCGCTTCAGGAAAACAGTCCAAACCTTGTCCCTCTCTACTGAAGACTAGCACAGCTCAATTGATCGGACTGTTCTGCATTTGTATTCAAGACTGTGGATCCTCATTCTGTGCTACAAATCATGTATCCAGCATTGTCAGAAGAGATTGTCCATTGGTGTTGTAATGAACTTTATGAAGGCAGACTGCTGCTCTTTTTCTTGTTCTGACTTCTATACCTGAATTTTTTAATGTAGGTCTTGCAGTAATGAATAGCTCCCTCCCTCTACTGTTAATGCTATGTCATTTCTCATCAGCTTCCAGCGTCAGAAACCCAAGTGGATGTTGCTTCTAAGGCTGAGCTAAAGAAATCCTCTCTGTGTAGAAGTGATTTTCTATGCTCACTTTTTGAGTTTAAAAAGTAAACAGCATATGTCCAAGAGTGTGTGGGAGGCAAAAAAATGCATACACTTAACAACTTGTGTGCTTCACAAAGCATGGACTAGATAGCTGCAGAAACACAGCACTGATACTGATAGTATGTGCTTGACAGAAATTTGTAAGAAGAGAATAACCTTAACAAAGTGTGTGGTTAATTAACAGCCTAATGGAAGTATACTAAAATAGTTAATTCATATAAAGAGAATGTCACATTTTTGCTCAAAATATTTTTTCTCTATATTTTGCACATGGATTTATATCTGATGCAGTCCTCTTACTACTACTAAAAGATCTACTCCTGTATTTACGTTCATGCTTAGCTTCGAGCTCACAGGTACTAAAACAAATGCTTTCACAAAACTGAGTATATGCGTAAGTGCTCATTTAAACCGTGCACAGGGATGCAATTTTTTTCTTCCATCCTTTCCTTTGGTTTAATCACGTGAGTAAAACTATCGAAAGGGCAATTGGTGTGGCGTCAGTTTGGAAGACCACTTTCAGTCCTTTTCATTCACACCCACCCAGATGTACTCCTTTTAGTAAGGCCTGTGTTTGGTTTTCAGCCAGCAGTTTTGTCATCATCAGAAAAAAACTTTCCTGAGATACCAGGCTTGCAAGATTTACTTAATTTTTTCAAAACTACTGTATTCCTAAAAGTCAATCACAGAATGTCTTTGTTTATAATCTTTTAAAACTGTTGGAGAGTTCTGTGTGAATGTAATGATAGGAGTGATTTCAATGGTTATCTGATGTGATAAGGATGCTTTTAGCTCCTGTTTTGGGAAGGTCTCGGAGCTAGCGTCAGCAAGCCCACACACAGGCTCTGTGCCATCTGCTGCTAGCACAGGAGAGAAGGGAGACCGGGGGCTGGCTTAGGTGCTCAGTGAGGATTTTTCTGCTATTGCAGATTGGACCTTCACATAGCCAAGCGAATAATTAAGAAATTTGCATGTCTTAGCAGCAGGAGTCAGGCGGACCAAAGGCGAAAATGATGAATCCCCCTTTGAACCAGCCAACCCCACCTCTGAGGGGCTTGTCCGGAGCATCTGATTCCTCTTCCGCAGACCTTGCAGTAATCAGCTCCAGCGGCGCCTTACAAAACCTGACTTAATGACTTTCTATATCACATTCATTTGGTGTACATTAATGAGGATTTTTTAGTTGTGTTCCTGCTATTTGTCTCTTTTAAGACTACTTTCAGTGTTTTAGCATCATGTTCAAAAGGCTAGTCAGACTTCTGTGCTCACAGCCTCATTAAAATTCTGTTCTGCACATCCTCTGACTCACACTTTATAATCTATCAGAACACCTGTTTTCTTTACAATGGCCACAAGGCAGCTCAAAACACTGTGGTATTTAGCATTTAATAATGAGCACAAGATATGTATTTTTTGACACTTAAAATTTCCTTTAGAAAAGCGTATGGAAAAAATCCAGGTTTGAATGAATTATCTGAGTTCTCTCGTCTTCCTTCCCCTCCTCCCCATGTTTCGTTATTTGAATTTTGACAAAACTCAATAATTCTGTAGCAAATGGAGAATTCCTGCGTGACATTAGGCAATGGTCATGACTTGAACTGTGGTAGGATCCACATAGCAATTGCTTTGCCCACAGTATTAGCAATTTTTAAATTTGTTAGGGCAGGAAGTGATTGAGATTTGTATCTACATTTAAATAAGAGCCCTTCACAAGCAGTTCATTGTAACTCTACCCCTATGAGGATGCTTAGAAGCTTAAGTATATTGTTAACATCTGTCTCTTTATCATTCCATTACTTAAATCAATAGTGGGCATTGCAAACAATTTTTCTTTTAGTTGCAGGCTTTAGAATTGTAGTATTTAGCTTAATATTAGCCATTTGATACAGAAGCAGTTTGAGGGCTCGGCATGCGGTGAAAAATGTGATCACAAAGGGCGAAACCCTGTCACTGTTATGTAAGCAAAGAATCATTTCCCAGTGGATATGAAATGCCGTATCTTTAGTGCCCTAATAGAGGACATACTGCAAGTTGATTATTGTAATCCTACAGTGTTATCTCATCAGCAAGTGGATTAAGGGAGTTCTCTCTGCTGAGAGGTCAGAATAAACATTTTCATTTACTCCCTGCTGTGTCACAGACAAATAGAGGTGTTATCTAAGAACGTTTTACTGCACATGGTAAACAAAACTATAGTAATGTTCCAGTGATTCTTCTGTCAGTTTTCCACTGTCACATAAAATAGAATGCATGCTGAAACTAAAGTCAAGAAATTGTCACTAAAAAGGAAAAAGGAATTATTGTACTTAATGAAGAAGCTGGCATTCCTCTTTAATTAAATTAGCTCACCTTGTTTCAGGTGCAGGATATTGCATGTCATTTTTAACAGGGAGATGAGTTCACTGTCTGAGTTGGTCCAAGAATCAGGGATGTTTTAAAGTAGTTTAAAGGAGTAAGTTGAAAAGAAGAGAGAAGGAAATAAATGTGTAAGTGGAGGAGATACATAACACAGGCAGATTTAACGTTCTGTCTGTTGGAGAACAAAATTTCCAAGAAATGTTAAGCTTAAAAAGGCATCGTGCTTTAGTTGCTTATCGCATATACTCTTCAAGGGAATTTTCGTAAAACAACAACATAAAGGAGTAGCAGTTTTTCTTTTCCTGCTAAATGTTGTTCTTTTTGAAAACTGCTGCTCCCAGGATGAAACTTCCTTCTCTGAATGAAATGATTGCAGGGCACATTTTATTACAAGAACTGTTCTTGGTAAGCCAGCAGCCAAATTGTGCGTGGCAGCAGAGCACTGGAAGATCAAGGGTGGCAGCAAATGCAGAGGGAGAACCAGTATCACATTAAAGTAAAAGACCTGGAGGTGCCTCATGCAGAGGGTTCCTGAGTCTTGTAAAGCAAATGTCAGTTCAGCTCTGTGGTCTAAATCACTCAGTAGATACTGCGGGGATTTTATAAATGGAAGAACCATTCTCTTAGATGACTGTGGAGTTCTTAGCTCCCAGTAATTCTTAGAATGGATTTCTTCCCTATATGGCCTATATAGCAAAAAATTTGCTTTAAAAATAAACAGGTAATATTCATGGACAGTACAGAGAAAAAAACATGATCAAAATGCAAAATTGCCATGGAATATTTCAAAGATTCCATAATCTGCAGAGCCTATACCCCTGTTTTTCAAACACAATGTAAAATAATGGATGGATGTGATATGTACTGAACAAAGTACACAATGGGAACTGAGCTCAAAGTTGAAATTGCCTCTCTATGGAGGAAGGAATCTTAGCATAATTATCTTCTTTGGGGAACGTGCAGGATCGTGACCTTTCACTTCTAAGACGCATGTTGTCCCCCATCGCCTTCGTGCCCTCCCGGCAGAGGTCTACGCTAATGATCTCTTCCAGCAAGGCTCATTCAAGAGCCACCCGCCTAGTTTCCGCTCAGCTTCTCACTCCTGCCCACTATGACAGCTCCTGTACTTGTGCAGGTGAAATTGCACGGGTGAAATTTCCAGATCAGTTTATAAATGACACTCCATTTGGGGGTTTCTGTGGGTTTTTTTTTGTTTGGGTGTTTGTTTGTTTGGGGGGTTCTTTGAGGATAGAGCAGTTACTCTGTTTAAGTCAGATCCTCAGCTCATATGCTTGCAGTTGTCTCCCCTTCTCCTGCCACTTTCATCAGCATAAATAGCTGAGTGTGCTGAGTGGGGGAGAGCTGGCAGGACGGGCAGGGATGAGTGGGTGCGAGAGGAGGAGGGCAGGATCTATTTACACTGGGTTCACCACCAGCAAAAATTACAGCATGAAACTGCACTCTCAGCAGACAATTTGATTACTGAGGCAGTGCTCCAAGCACATGATTTATCCATGTAGCTCAAAACAGATATGAATAGAGCCAGTGTGCTAATGCAAGGTAAGAGTTTCAAATAGAAGTTAATCAGATGTGACAAAATAGAATAAAATATAGGCAGAATTAAAGAAAATGTGAGTGTTGTAGAAAAGAGTGAACTTAAAACACTAAATAGAATAAAATATAAAATACTAGTTACATGACATACTACAGTCAGTTTGGATGTGGTTTGCCAAATGACAGCTTTCATTATATCATTCATTTGAGAAAAACAAAGAAGTTTTCTCCAGAGTCTAAAAGCAGAACTATTACCAAGGTCAACGTGTATTAGATTTGCTAGTGCAGCAGAGCATAGCCATGACCGCTGCGGTTGTTGAAGCTCTCGGGACACCACACACGTGTTACTGGGTAAGTGCTGAGGCTCCAGCAATGACTGGCACAATAGTTTGCTGGGTAGCTTCTGTATCTGATGCAGGAATCAAAACTGCACCTCAGCTGATCTAGCTGCCAGCTCTTGGTCTTCCCAGTTCCCATCAGAGCAATGCTTATGGAGTACTTGTGTTGGCATAAAACAAACCTTGTCAAGATATCTCTGTGTGAGATTTATGCAGAGTGAAATAAAAGTGTGACATGGACACCTGATGCGTGAGTCTTCTGTATGAAGCATGACACTTGGCAACAGAGATAGTGCTGAGCTCTGCAGACCTGCCAATTCACACTCACTTGGAGTGACTCAGTCATTTTTTCCTGTTGGTTGTGCGCAAATATCTAGCTAAGTAGCTCCTGAAGTTAGAGATTTTTTTATGCAATGAAACATTCTTCTAAAGTATTTTTTTAACAGTGCTTCTTTAGACATATGTTTTCCTTCTGTTCTTTAATCACACTGTTAGCCTTTCAAAACAAAATCTATATGGATTTTGAACATGAATAATTAAAAGAATACATTCTGCTTTTGTCTCCTTCTCTTATAGAAGCATAAGATGATTTGGATCTTCTGGTTTTGTTAAAGCTCACAGTTCCACTGGGGAACTGGGGACCTAACCTTAACTGCAGGTTAGCTCCTTATTTTTATCACCCAAGTCTGTTATGGACAAAAAAGAAACACAACCATACGTAAAGTCAAGAATTTGCTGTAAATGTAATTGAAATCGTAACAGGCTAATAAAAAAATTACTGTTAGGCCAGATGTAGCTATTACAAAAAAAGAAGGAAAGGGAGAGGGGAGAAAGCTATTACAGGAAAAATCTCAATAAAAAAAAAAATTACATAATACAAGTCTCAATAATAATACAATTAAAATTGTTGCACACACTACCTAGCATCTACCCCTTCCTGTCTCACGCTATGCCACACTTCCACTGCCCCTGGGTCCCAAGGCTGCAGACTTCAGTCTTGGGAGGGAGGTTCTGGTGCATCATTCGTGTAGCAGGAGCGGTACGGCACTGCTGGTGTGAGGAGTTGGTCTTTCTCTTTTGCTGGGAAGAGCAGGATATTGCTGTCAATGGCTTTTCATCCTCCTCACTCTAGGGAACGCTCGGGGCTTCTCTTAATTTTCTGACATGTTTTTGCACCTTGTTCCTTCTTCACTGATCTGCAGCTCTGTGTAACTTCTCAATTTACTGTATATGCGGTGTCTCACATGCGGTATGGGCTTGTTCGTTGTTTTCTTCATCATGCTTAAAAACAGTTTTGCCCGCCTCCCAGGTCTGTTTTTCTTTAACTGAACCCTGGTGCGTTTATAGGTCTGGGGTTTCCCATGTTACCCTGTGCCCCTCTCTTTGCAGTCATGCCTGCGCTGCGGCATGCTATGTCCTTAGTCTAGGTCAGAAATGCTAAATGCTGCCCAGACTAACCACTTGTGGGAAATAACCATAATTTTTAAAGAAATTGCAATGACGAGTATACAAAGCCAAGGAAAACTAAAACAAATCAGTCAATAGCCACTTGGTTATTAGAAAAATCATTGTTAGAGCTAAAAGCAAAGCTCCAGCGAGGCCAAGACAAGTCCAGACAAAGGCTGGCACGGCTAGAGGCCCATGCTGTTGGTTAGTATAAAGCCTGGTACCTTCCCAGGCATGGGCAGCACCTTTCTTACTGGCATCCACCGCTACACCGCTACACTATTAAACAAGTCAGCAAGAGCTCTGGTCTCTGGTTTTGATAGGATTGTCCATTGCTTCTGTCTTCCCTATATGCATTTGGTTATACTGATGATAGCATTGATGATAGTATGAATAATAACAACGTGATGATTATTTTTCACAGATTTTTGCAGAGTTGGAAAGTGAATGTATATGTTTTCTTAAACTCAAATAATTTGTGAATGGAGACTGAAGTTAATCCTTTGGGTGTAGTGAATGTAAAAACAGTAAAGGAAAAATAAGTCTGGAATAGCAAAAAGTCCATGAAAAATTGCTATTGATCATCTGAGTGGCTCCTTCAAAATCTATCACATTGAAGTTACCACAGGAAAATCAGTCATGTTACAAGAAACACTATGTCGATGTGGTTGTATTTTATAATCCTAGTGCTGCCGTAACTCCTTTGGGCCATTTGTAGCTAGTATCTATAGCCATGTCTGCACAGCTGGTTTAGGGTCCAATCTTTGTATTGCATTTTATTACCATGGGAATTTTACTGTTAGGAGGTTAGGAGTTTGGTGCAACCAGTCAAGCTTCTCTTTCTACTAGTCACGATAGCAACTATGTCATAGGAATATTTAACAAATTATGAAATATAGAGAGAGAGAGAGAGATAAAAACTACAAATATGTAAATTAAGTGAAAAAATCCAAGCCTTAGAGATTTATTGGTGGTAGCATGAGGATTTATACAGTTTACCATTTTTATTCTTTGTAATATTACCCTGATTGTGATTGTTTCTGTTGGGTGTTTCCATACCAAGTGAATTTCAGCATTCGGGTGTTTTATCCGAGTGATAGTGTGGCAACGAGTTCCGTACGGTAACAGTCATTAACATCAGTTGTTCAAGAGCTACCTTACAGTTTCTTCAAGTTTCCCAGTTTGTTGGGCTGGGGAAATGTGTAACCAGGAGTATGCAACTGAACTTCCCATCTCCTTTGTTGTCATATTTCCTGTTACTGAGTAAGCACTGAACTCTACTGTTGCCTGGGAACTCTGACAGCACATCTGTGCAATGGGTTGTATAGGACTTTTTCATACTGCTAGCCCCCTCCTCCTCCCCAGGAGTTCAATCTCCCACAGTAGATTAATACTATCTAGCAAATATTACTGTGTACAAAAGGATAACCAAAGAACAAAAATGTGAAAATGAATGAAAACCATGCATCTTATATGTACTTGAAAGAGTCTATTTAATAAAACTTCTGAACTCCTTACAGCAGTATCTGTTTACCTAATGAATGACATCATTGAAATATTTTATCATTTTTTTATGCTCTCTACACTCATGTATATAAATAAGATATGAATGTATGTGATTTTTAATCAGTTTCTCTTTTTCTCCAGACCACTTCCTACCATTGACGCTTCATTAAACATCCACCTGAGTATGATAGGATAGAACAGTCTCACAGGTCCATGGAATTAAACTTCATGAGATCGGTCTTAGAAACCCTAATGGGAACACAGAAATTTGTTTAATTTCCCGAGCACAGAACCTTTTTGCAACAAACTTTCTTAGGACCAGTGGAGGAGAGCGTGTGGGTGTTGGCTTTCTGGGCTTTGGTGATGATACTACTGCACAGATTATCAACCAGCCTTTCCCTGTCATTTCTAGAGCCTTTTTGGGTTTTGCTTTGGCTGGGTTTTGTTGGGGGATAGGGGCACTTTTTTGTTTGTTTTTGTTTGTTTGTTTGTTTTTCAACACATTCTCCATTTGATCCATTAGGAGGAACAATAAAGCAGAATGTTTGGCTCATTACGTTTCAGTCATGCAAGATTTTCATTCTTGCAATAAAGGCTCATGCACTTGGAAATATTTGGAAAAAAAAAAAAGAGAATGTAGAAACTTGAACAGCTCCAAAATACAATGGAACTGTCTGAAAGACCAAAATCCATTTGATAAAAAATAGCAGGTTCCATGTGCCACGAAACATTAGGAGAGCATGCAAATGCAGTTGGGTTTTCAGGCTTTCCACCAAGGTGTAGAAAGATCTGCAGCTACCTGAATCCAAGGCTATTAAATACTTTCAATACCTGCTAAGAATGGGTTTCTGTTATTCTTTGACAGCTGTATAAAATCAGTCTTCTGACAAATTCTTCTCCATTTTTTATTTAGATAAAACGTTCAATAATTAAACTTTTCCAATGAAAGTCAAATTTTAGTTAGTGAAAGAGAGAGAAAATGCAGAAACAATCATTTATTACACAATACAATGCCATTTCATTTTCATAGAAAGTGAATTTCATTATCTTAAAACTTAAGCTATTACTCTTTCTCCAGACATTTAAATGAATAAATGTCTGGTCGTAACAGAAACAATTTTAAAAATTTGTTTTTATTTTAAGTAAAGGCTGGAATTTTTTTCCGCTGTGATTTTCTCTATGTTCTTTAGGAAAAACTTCCCCGCTAGATAAGTGAAGCATAAGAAATTGGCCTTTCTAGGGATTCAGGTAGCTCAGTATTTTGCAAGGAAATGGCAGAACTAGCACAGAAAGCAGTGAGATTCTATCAGTTACTAGACAAGCCTTTTCGTAAGCATATAGATGATGGCTCACAAAACAAGTCTTATCAAAGATTCATTTTAAATAGTGGAATTTTTTAAGCCATACAGTGAGGTTGATCAGCCCTGCACTGCCATTCCATACATTTGCACTGTGTCAAGAAAGCGGCTGAAATCAAAAGAATTAGGTACTGAATATTAAATATTTTTAATATAGTAATGAAATATCTTTAACAGGTTGTAAGACTGATGAAAAACAGAAGAACACAAAGGTGCAGATTATTACTATTCTACACATCAATGATGTAGGTTTTCTTTGAAGTTACCTATTAGAAAAAAAAATCGAGCTTGTTGCTTGAACTACCTGTTGTCTGAAAATAGATACATTCCTGCCGATCCAAGACTTCTCCTATTTTGTCCCTTGATCATCCCTGGTAAAAATGTTTTTTATGGACTGCTTTAGGACAGCAGTTAC
>VYZV01026074.1:7607-18092 GCA_013401275.1 Pandion haliaetus | reverse complement strand
TCTGACTTAGCTGCTTTGTAAAAGCACTGCATATTCCTAAATTGTGGGTCACTGAGTACAGCTGAAATTTTTAAACACGTCGATGAAAATGTAAGTGTGAAAAACAGTGCTTAGACTATAAAGACTGTGTGAGGGCTTAATAGAAATGTTGGAAGAAATTGAAAGTTTAGAAGGAGACCTCTGGAAAATGAAGCGCATTTAGGAGATGGTATTTCTTTGCATTGAATCCATGAAAATGGAAAAATGAGTGTGTTTTAGGGAAGCTTCCATGCATGGCTTACCAGCATTATTGGAAATGGACTGATTTACACTGGTATGGTCTGCTGATGTTCCTTAGAACTTAAGGGGGCATATCAGCACATCTTTTTAATCATCAAAATGCTGCACAAATAGTTTGCGTAATGGCAGTTTTCCATATATTGTGACTTTTCTAATTTCAACTACTGTTTACAATAATGATACTTAGCTGTTGCATGCAGCTTGTAATCAGTCGGTTGCAAAGTGTTTCTATAGAAAAGGTTAGTGTCATTATCTCAATTTACAGATGAGAACACTGAGGAAGAGGGAGGCAAATGACCTGAAGCAAATTTGAGAATACAACCTGCTTTCCCAAACTCCAGTTTGTTTCTCCAGTCACTTGTCCTCACTACCGTATTACCTGTACTAAAAATAAAGCATTTCTGAACCTTCCTAAAATATTAAAGTGTATACTGCTGGGTTTAGGTAAACAATCTTGCTTTACAGTTTTTTCCTTGTTTTTAAGGCTGTAGTTGGTCAGGAATTGCTAGCCAATAGATAGAATACATAATGTGGTTTTGCATTTTGAACTTTTCTTTTTCAATATAAGTGTGTTTAGTTTAAATTTAGTAGATGTATGGAAAAATTCAGCACAGGAGGGTTTTATTGTATTGAGTAATATTTTTTTTGTTGGGTTGTGGGTTTTATTTTTGTGTTTGTTTAGGACAGTGTTGCAACACAAAGTATATGTGCGTCTACATACATGAAAAAGATGAGCTGTGTCCAGGTAGTTATTTCTGTGTAGTAAAAAGAACAAGAAGAATGCTTGAGTCTCCTTGCAGCCAGCTGTGCTGCAAGGAGACACATGCCATGGAGCATGTTGCCACTTCTGAACATTGTTTCCCTGAAAGATTGTACGTGTATTGCCTTGGTTTGTGTATTTTTANTCCTAAAATATTAAAGTGTATACTGCTGGGTTTAGGTAAACAATCTTGCTTTACAGTTTTTTCCTTGTTTTTAAGGCTGTAGTTGGTCAGGAATTGCTAGCCAATAGATAGAATACATAATGTGGTTTTGCATTTTGAACTTTTCTTTTTCAATATAAGTGTGTTTAGTTTAAATTTAGTAGATGTATGGAAAAATTCAGCACAGGAGGCTTTTATTGTATTGAGTAATATTTTTTTTTGTTGGGTTGTGGGTTTTATTTTTGTGTTTGTTTAAACTTGGGGGGAGTCTTTTATTTCTCTTGACTTCCTCATGTTTGTCAGAGCAGGGCATGTTTGTCAGGACAAGGATTTTGTCATACTTTTGGAGAATGCCTGTCTTAAAACACCACTCAGAGGCAAAAGAAGAATCAGTGGATTCTGTAGGACTCTTGTCTTTCTTCTTTCCTCAAACACTGAGCTAATCTCTCTGTCAGCTTGAGTGTCCTAATTTATAACTCCACACCCGTAGGCTTTATTCCTGCTCCCCTTCCAAGTAATTGACATGTCAATGAAAATGCAATAGCACACTCCCCCCGCCCCCATGGGTAATAGGGATACTGAGACACTGCTGTTATCCTCTCTTCAAAGGATCTCTAGAAATGCCTTCCATTGATCCATTCCTGTATGCCATCTTTTAGTTTGTGTTGATCCAGGAGCAAGGCGGGGGTTGTTTTAATTTAAGCCCAGGGTTTTTTTGTGATCAACATGAGCTGTTCTACATATACAAAGATTTATTGTTCTGTATTGATTTTATATAGCAGAATAATAAGCAAAATGATAATAGTCAGTATTGTTGAATCATTATGCTAGTCAAACCAAAAATTATAATGAAGAATACCTTCATTAGTAACGTTTTTCAGTATTTGTAAGAAGTTTTCTTTTAAGTTAAGCAGGTGGAATCAAGCTTGTAAACATCAACTTAAGGTAGGTTTTGCAGGTGTTTGAGAGCTGTCTCAAACATTTGATGGAATTTCCACCCAGCCTAATTAGCAAGGTTAAAAATCAAAGATGTCTATATAAAGCAACAATGACCAGATCCTAAGTATGAATCATAAGCAGATTCTTGATATCCCATGATGATTTACTATTTGTGGGAATACTTCAAGTTTTATTTCATTTTTCTCCTTCCTATTGTAAGGATATACTAAAAAAAAAGATAGTTTGTGCTTGATGTAGTGACATAATGGATTTAAGATATGTAGGCAAAACCATTCTTCTGGGTTATTTACTGTATTTCCTACTTTTTAGCTTATAGTCTCCTTGTGTTTTTAACCTTTCTCTGTTGTAAAAAGGGACTCTCTAAAAGCATTTCTGTAAATTTCAAAACCTTTTTTAAGTCACTTTGGGGTGTGGCTTCACCAGGGAAAGAAACTTCATTCCCTTAACTTGTCTTTTCAGTTTTGATTTTTGAGAAAGTTGGTTTTGGATGGTCTGAATGTACTTAGAATTTTTGTGTTAAAGGGAAAAAAAAATCTTAGAAATAGACTATTTTATTTTGTCTTCCAGAATTCTTTGAGTTGTCGTTGTTATTCAGCTCGTAGAAATGTGTGGCCATATTATTTTTTAATCAAAAAATGGGACATATTTCCAATTAACATAAAACTGAAAAGATCCAACCCAAATGCTTCCTTAAAAAAAGAGTTAAAACTGTGTCAGGGTCATGAAATAACAGGTGTCTACTTAGTAAAAGGTGACAAACTTGATAAAGAATCTGGAGCAGCTGAATGTTGTTCCTGGGGAAGCATGTTTACTGTTTTCAAAACTGCAGATTTTAAGTCTGGATTCAATTTCACAAATACATTTGCCTGCCACAATATGTGGATCACAACTAGAACAGGTAAATGCAATTTATATAAGCATATAAATCAAAGGGTGTCATTTCAAGTACCCTTTCATGAATTAGAATTGTCTCTTAATATTCCTATTAAGTAGGTAAATATAATTGATGCTCATTATTTAGAGATCAGGTGGCATTAGCAAACACATTATATTTCAGCAAAAGATTTTCAGGCTTGTCGTTTGAATGTTAGGATCGTTTCTGAATCAGTAGTAAGTAGTTCCTAATCTCCCATGTAATTTAATCTGTTTTCTGTTTCCTCCTCTGTAAAATGGGAACAATAATAGTATACGCAAGTTCAATATAAAAATGCCCAGAACAGTTTTTGCCGCTTGTGAGATCCAAAGTGGATATAGCCAACTGTGTTGTACTGGTTTTAGGAACATTTCTCACTGTGTTAAACTTCTTCTATGCAGTATAACCCACTGAAGTCATGAAACCATCAAAATAGTTTTTATGATGATGAGCTTCCTAAAATTGTAGGTAACTGTGCTAACAACAACAGCTTTAGGTAAGCTATATTTATTTCAGTTTCTTCTACAACCAATACAAAACCAGGATTAAACTCTTTTGCAGAAATATTTATGGAGCATAACAATATACTCAACATACAAGGACTTCTATTTAAGATATGCAAAACAAAATTAAAAAAAAAAATCCTAGGTCCATATTTAGCCATATGAAACTAAGATTTACAGGAATCTGTATGGTGTTTAGGAGGCCATCCAATTTATTTCTCTCATGTAAATTAATGCTTTTAACTTACAGTCTCAAATAATGTTCTTTTATTCCAGACTGTAACGTAAATGATAGCGTATCAGTTTTATTATCCCTGGATGTGTTTACTTGCTTGATCAGAAGTACAACCGGGTGGTACCATCTTCTCATAACAATTTTACTTCCCCTTGAATGAAAATGGCTCATTTGAAGTTTGTGAAAGGCACATCAGTATGGAATTCATAGGATTTCGTGTTGTGATATAGCAAGGAGACTTGCTAGAAATTGCCTGTTTCAGGCTGATGATGCAAAGCTAGACATCTGTTAAATTAACATCTATCTAACATTTTTGCCTTTCAGTCAAATGCATTCAAAAAATTTAAATCTTTTTTAGCTGTCAAAACAATCTGTCTCAAGATATTTATTTTTTTGTATAATGGGTTACTTAAGGAAAGCAGCATATGGTTGAGTGAGCTGCACCTATACTGCAGCTTTCCCCGATCTGCACTACCTATGAACTACTGGAAAATGTACATACTTACATGATTACTTTTGAAAAATTTAAATAAATAAAGTAGAACTCTATACTGTTTAACCTATTGGATGCCTTTCTAATTTGTGTTTCAAACAGAAACAAACCCCAAACTTCTAATGTTCATTTGGGTAAAGAACTTAGTAAATGTCACCCTGCCTTTTTGTCTTAAAACAGTCCATAGGATGATAATTACTTCCCCGTGATAAATCACAGTGTGAACAAGCCTGCATTCACCTACAAGTTTGTTTCTTTGCTTCATTTAGGACATTCATTACTTCTCACATAGAGGAGGATATAATAACATGTTATCAATTGCAATTATGTATAATTTTAATAAAAACCTGTAATAATAGATCCTAATAATGACCAAAGCAAAAAAGCCTTCAATGCAATATATAGCGCTGCATTGTGCTGGATTCTCATTCCATCAAAATATGGCTTGGGTATCTTCGTGACATACGCGGTACACTTTTATGTGCCCCTTTCAATCATGTAGCCGTCTGCCCTGCCCTATCCTGCAAGAATACTACTGCAATTTTTCCAGATTAAATTCATAGTGAAATCCTGGCCTCATTAAAGTCAATGGGCCTGCTACCTTGAAGTCAGTAAAACCTAAATTGACTGCTTGCTTCACTGTATTTTCTAACAGATAGACACACTAGAAGTCCAATGTTAGAGCTGTTTAAATTACTTCTTTCAGATGAATTTGTTTGTATACATTTCTTCTACTTTTAGGTTTAGATTTATGTATGCTTGAAAAATGGGGTTTTGTTTTGCTTTGGTTTTGTTAGTCCCACAGCACATAAAAAGCATGTGTGAATATGAGATGTTTTGCTCTGGGAATAGTAGCTTTGTAGACGGGTGAGATTGGAAGTACTGAGGATGTGACATACTTCACCTCTGGGGAGACAAGAAATGTGTCACCCACTCCACTACAGCCCTTCAGGGAGCATCTCACGTTGCTCTTTCATGGTGTAGTTTTGAACGTAGTTTCAAAGCAGAAAGAACATCGTAGAAAAATATTGCAGTAAGTCATTGTATTTCATTAGTTATTAATAGAAAACTTGTAACTGCCCCGGAAGGAATCTCTGTGGGCTTCCATGTCAGTATGATATTTTCAGAGAGACAGCATTTGAACATTGAGAACGTATGGGGACATAGACTACGGAAATAATTCACTTAAATGTCACTTTTATCTTAGATTTGTTGTCTAATTTTAATATTTGAATGCCATGAATATGTTTAATTGTAGTTTGCTTTGCAGTAAGTTGTATTTCTTACTACTGACTGCAGCCAAAATACATACATGTTAATTATAATTTGGGTTTTTTTTAAAGCTAGTCATTTTATTTTTGCGTTGAGAAATATGTTATGCCTATAACAGGCTGCAGAAACAGTTTTAGGGTTTGGGGGAGAGTTTAGAAGCAAGCTTACTGTAGTAAAGACTTAATTACAGTGAGATAAATGGTGCTACTAAACTAGTGTACATTGCTAGAGCCCTATTGACTTCAGTGGAGCGTATAGCATTTTAGGATTTTGGCACATAGGAATGAAAAAACCCTCAAGCCACACCTGAGCATCACCAGCCAGCAGCACGTTCCGTCCCCCTGCGCCTGTTCACAGTAGTCCTCCCTTCCGCCTCCCTCTTCTCACCCGCAGCCCGTCAGCAGGGCGCCGGCAGGCTGCCAGCTTTGGAGCGGGTTGTGTGCGGGTCAGTACTGCGCGCCATGTGCCGGGTCTAATAGAACAGGCAATTCCTAGGTCGTGTCAAAACTCTTCTGTCAGTAGGGACAGCTTTGGTACCTGTTCTGTACTTGTCTTATGGGTTCTGCGAACCTTTTAGGAATTTCAGATCTTTGAGCTTCACACAAATTTGTGTGTACCTGGCTGACTAAATATTTCAAGGGAGGACTGACAGAGAAGCAGATTTTCTCAGAGAGACAGAGTAAAAATGTAACAATGTTAATATTTGATTTCTAAAGCCATTAGTCTTCATCCTGGAAACTAGAATTCCCTTTTTCCTCTTTGTTACTGCCATTGCGTCTGTCCTTTAAGAGTCATAAAATACTTTGAATGTATGATAATTTAAAAGTGTTGATATTTTTAGGTGCAATGGACTGTGACAGGCTGAAGCATGAGCCTTGCCTTTAATGGGCAGAGGTAGATTGTCTATAAACTTTAGTAAAGGTGACAATAATCGTTACAGCCTCAGGGCTATACTGAAAGTCCACTATATGAGCAAGAAGTGTAGGTATTAGCAGGTTTTTTTCTACACTGCTTAATGAAATGAAACCTGTGCTTTTGTTTGATATGCTAATAGCAGTCACTTTTGGTTTGTTAGAGAAATCCTTACTATGTTGAAGCTTCATTCTGATCTGACACGGCCGTAAGCTAATCAATGGGAAGTTGATCCTAATATCCCATGATGCAAGCAGTGCCAGTCGGTCCCTGTAAGAGGGAAGGGTCACTGAAAGTCTCCAGCTTACCGGTGCGGAGCCATACGAGCTCCTGTCCCCGGCTGCTGCTGTCATCCTGTCGTTCTCTTACCCACCACTCATAAGCCTTAGTCTGTAGCTTCCTCTTCACATTCCTCCCACCTCTACACCAAAGGCTGTAGCTGGCTTTTCTGAAAACTCCTCTGGGAAATGGATGGTGTGGGGGTTTGCCCAACTTGAAACTGAGAACATACCGCTTCTCACTGCAGCTGAACACTCACTGTTACCTGCGGCTGGAATTACATGTGTTCTGAGCAGCGCACCACACCTAAGAGGTATGTATATTTTTGCCGGTTGGCTGCCCATAAGCACCGGGACAGACCGTATAGGATGTGTTGTCCTTTAGCCACTGGCGGGCCAATCAATGAAGTGGGTTTTCCTGACTACAAAATTGTGCTGGCCCTGTTATGAAATGCTATTTTAGCTAGGGCAAACAGTAAATCCCAAGAACTTCCAGTGTTTAGGAGTGTGGGCAATGTACCTCCAGACATAGGTACAAAAAACCTGAAGAGTAAGAAAATTATTTTAAAGTGCTTTTTCCTTGAAACAGATTCTTGGCTTTCTCTTTATCTATCTCTTCCCTTTTTTTTTTTTTTTTTTTTCCTTAAATGAATACTGTTCTGAAGAAGCAGATTTTGGGAGCATTGTGCAGGGAACAAAAGAATTCTTTCAAAGGCTTGTTGCTCAATCTTGTTTACAGGATTTTTCTTTTCCCAGAGCCTTCTAAAGTCTTCTCAATTATTCGCTTCCCTAATGCATTCGTATTGGCTGGAAGAAAACCTTGCTCTGTTTTGAGGAGGACAGTACCAAGTGCAGTGGTTCCCAGTCTTTTCTGGGTGAAACATTACCTGAGAAAACTGGCAATGACATTTCTTTCCCCAGATACCTCTGTGTCCTCCCATTCTCACCAGGACTCCTGCTACTTCCTCACTTCTTCCTCTGTCTCAGAACTGCTGCAGCTGCTTCCTTGGTTGTCTGTGTTGGGACTCCTGCTGCTTTCTCCTTGACCTCGCCAGCTCTGCTTGCTGCCCAACAGCAGAGCTAGTAAGTCACAATGCTAAGTCTGAATGATCCAGGCTGACTCTAAATGGGGCTTTTGGAGGCATTTCAGAACTGTGCTTGCTAGCATATTTTCCTTCCAGCGTTTCCTTTTTAGCGTAGTTTCCATGCATTATGACTTTTGAGGCGCCGTGCCGTGCCTTTCCTGTCAGGTACCCATAATGTCATGCAAACATCATGCCTCGGTGGGTGAGGAACAATTGCGCTTGTGCATGTGGCATTAATAATAATTATGATCATAATCATCTTTGGGAATACATTAATATTGTTTTCTTACATATGTATTAGGTTAACACTTAGCTAAATAATCATAATTAGCATCTTGAAAATTTTGTGTAAACATTACTTATTAAACCCTTAAATAGGTCCTATGAGGTATCATTACCGCCATTATATAAACAGAAAAAATTGACCACATCAAAGATAATTGTCTTTCGAAGTTCCAGCAGTGAATCACAAACTGAGATGCGATTTGATCTCCAAAGCTCTGTTTCAGTCATGGATTTTGCATGCTTTAACACACTGACTCCCCAGAGTTCAATGTCACTTGTCTGAACAACAAAAATGTTATTGTTTACATTCTATTTTCTAGTCATGACACAAGAAATAAGTTGTCAGTACTAGCCCTGTGGTTTTCTGGGGGTCCCTACTGCAAATAAAAAAAAAATATTTTTTTGTATTTGGGATGACTTCCATAACTGTATTAGTCGTTGTAACCTTAGTTGTTGTTTTCTACTTTGAAATAAAATGACTGAAGCAAGATATTACCTGAAAAATGAGAAGCTATGTCAGAATGCTGTTGAAAGTTAACCCAAATGGCACAGAAATGTCATACATAGTTGATTATAATCATGCTTCTGTGTAGAATGTTATTTTTGTATATTGCTCTGGTCTGTTTATAACCATTAAGAAGGGAATTATGCATAGTAATGTGTCTAGATTCCAAGGAAGTTATTTGGCCTGTACATTATAATTTTTATCTGTTGTTTGGCTGCAGGACAGCATATGGAGTCATTATCCACTTAATAAACAAAATAGATGCAACCTCCCTTTCCACTCGGTGAGTGTCGGTATGGGAGTAGGTAGCATCTGTCACCTGTGCAGACAGACTGAGAGGTGGAAGTTCAGTCAGGGCTCTCATTCTGCCTTTTGCAAGAAGGGTTGTTTGGTTTGGGGTTTTTTTATTTCCCTACCTAGAATAATGATCCTTCCCTACGAATGTGTAGATGATGCAATAGCAATGTCTGATTCCACGGGTAAAGAGAGCACACTCCTGTCCCTTATGGCCCATATACGTAAGGCTCATCAGCGTACAATGGATGGCACGTAGCATGTTTAGAATCTGAGACACGCATATGCGAAAGCATGAAAGATACAACTGAGGAAGTAAGTTCAGTGTTCTTTGAGGCCATAAGGGAACTGGCTGAGGTAAGATTCCAAGTGTGTGCTTTGCTTAAAGACTGAAACGGTCACATATGGAGTGAGGTCTTTGTAGCCAGAGCAAAACCATTTCCATGTTTGCATATTGTTCTTTGGAACATGTACTGATTCTGCGTGTCCCTGTCTCCCTCTGTTGTTCAGTTTCCTACTCTTGTATTTGTGTGTGTGTGTGTGTGCGCACGCGCTTTTTAATGTTTTCTTTTTTGTCTTCCTGAATTGTAATCCAGTGGCTAACAGGGCAACTAAATTTTAATAAGGTTTTATTTGACTATAACTTAATTTAAAGCTTTCTGTTTTGATTGGACTCACGCTAAACCTACTTTTTTTCGTTCAGCAGTGGTGTAGTTAAAAATTCACTGGAATCCTGTGTTTAAAATTGTTAGTCTAAAGTGAAAACTATACACCTTAATTGTTCACATTACCAGCAGCTATCAGTTGTGCTAATTTTGGTTTTTATGCATGACCAAAGCCCACAGTCTATACCTGGCTCTCTAAGGAAAAAAAAAAAAAAACCAAAAAACCCCCAACAGTTTCTTCAGGCACCTACAGCATCAGCCTTGTCATGCTGATGACTGTGGCGAGACAGAATTGCCATTAGTGTGAGCCCTTTGGCATCTCTTTTTGATCAGTGAGCCCTGCCGAGCTGTTCAGGTATTCATCGCACATCACAGCCGCAACTGGTGTCCGAAGGATCTCTCTCTGCTCCCCCCTTTCTGGAGCTCTTTCTTCGTTCAGACGTTGTCAGTTCTGGTTTATATCAAATCCTGCTCTTCTCTCTTCTCTCTCCCAGCCTTTCCTCAGAAGGGCTGCCCGGGGAGGTGCGCACTGTTCCGCTGTACTGGAACGCGTCTGCTGGTGCCCGAACGTTCCTCGAGTTCGCCAGGCAGTTGCCCGCCTGAGTTCTTGGGCTTTTTCGTGCCACCTTCCCGTGGCACAGGATGTTCATTTTCTCTTGTTCCAAACAAAACCTCGGTGCTGGAAACCCTCCTCGGGCGGGTGTTAAACTCGGGGGCAGCGCCTCGTGACGCCTGCCCACCGCTAGCTCTCCTTCCTTCGGCGGTGCGAGGGCCTTGTCCCGAGCGAGGGCGGCGGCGGCCGCCGCCCTCCACGCACCCACCCACTCCCCCAGCCCGGGGACGCCCGCCCGGGGAAACCGCCGCCAGCCGCCGCCCTCTCCCC